>JAWZYT010006436.1:40000-42500 GCA_034508575.1 Petrolisthes manimaculis | reverse complement strand
GTGGGGCGGGGTGGCAGGGCAGTTGCGGGGCGGGGCAGCGGGGCGGCGTGGCAGCGGGGGCGGCAGGGCATCAGGGCGGGGCAGCGGGGCAGCGGGGCGGGGCGGGGAGGCGGGGCAGTTGCGAGGCGGGGTAGCGGGGCGGCGGGGCAACAGGGCGGCGGGGCAGCGGGGCGGGGCAGTGGGGCGGCGGGGCTTGACAGCGGGGCAGCAGGGCATCGGGGCAGCGGGGCGGGGTGGCGGGGCAGCGGGGCGGGGTGGCGGGGCAGCGGGGCGTCGGGGCAGCGGGGCGGGGCAGCGGGGCGTCGGGGCAGCGGAGCGGGGCGGCGGGGTAGTGGGGCGGCAGGGCGGCAGGGCAGCGGGGCGGCGGGGCAGCAGGGCGGCAACGGGGCGGGGCAGCAGGGTGGTGGGGCAGCAGGGCGGCGGGGCAGCGGGGCGGGGCAGTGGGGCGGCAGGGCTGGACTGCGGGGCGTCGGGGCAGCGGGGCGGCGGGGTGGCTGCGGGACAGCAAGGTGACAGTGGGGCAGCAGGGCGGCGGAGCAGCGGGGCGGGGCGGCGGGGGCAGCGGGGCGTGGCGGTGGGTCAGTTGCGGGGCGGGGCAGCGGGGCGGCGGGGCAGCAGGGCGGCGGGGCAGTGGGGCAGTGGGGCGGCGGGGCGTCGGGGCAACGGGGCGGGGCGGCGGGGCAGTGGGGCAATTGCGGGGCAGGGCAGTGGGGCGGGGCAGAGGGGCGGGGCGGCGGGGTTGCGGGGCGGTGGGGCAGCAGGTTAGGTTAGGTTAGGTTAGGTTAGGTTAAGGGTTAGGTTAGGTTAGGTTAGGTTAGGTTAAGGGTTAGGTTAGGTTAGGTTAGGTTAAGGGTTAGGTTAGGTTAGGTTAGGTTAGGTTGGGTTAGGTTAGGTTAGGTTAGGTTAGGTTAGGTTAAGGGTTAGGTTAGGTTAGGTTAAGGGTTAGGTTAGGTTAGGTTAGGTTAGGTTAGGTTAGGTTAGGTTAGGTTAGGTTAGGTTAGGGGCAGCGGGGCAGCAGGGCAGTGGGGCGGGGCGGCAGGGCAGTTGCGGGGCGGGGCAGCGGGGCGGCGTGGCAGCGGGGCGGCAGGGCATCGGGGCAGCGGGGCGGCGGGGCAGCGGGGCGGGGCGGGGAGGCGGGGCAGTTGCGAGGTGGGGTAGTGGGGCGGCGGGGCAACAGGGCGGCGGGGCAGCGGGGCGTGGCAGTGGGGCGGCGGGGCTTGACAGCGGGGCAGCAGGGCATCGGGGCAGCGGGGCGGGGTGGCGGGGCAGCGGGGCGTCGGGGCAGCGGGGCAGCGGGGCGGGGCAGCGGGGCGGGGCAGTGGGGCGGTGGCGGGGCAGCGGGGCGTCGGGGCAGCGGGGCGGGGCAGCGGGGCGTCGGGGCAGCGGGGCGGCGGGGCAGCGGGGCAGGGCAGCGGGGCGGGGCAGTGGGGCAGTTGCGGGGCGGGGCGGCGGGGCAGCGGGGCGGGGCAGTGGGGCGGCGGGGCTGGACAGCGGGGCAGCGGGGCGTCGGGGCAGCGGGGCAGTGGGGCAGGGTGGCGGGGCAGCGGGGTGGCGGGGCAGCGGGGCGGGAGGGCAGCGGGGCGGCGCGGCAGCGGGGTGACAGCCGGGCGGCGGCGGGGCAGTAAGGCAGGCAGTGGGGCGGGGCAGCGGGGCGGGGCGGCGGGGCAGCAGGTTAGGTTAGGTTAGGTTAGGTTAAGGGTTAGGTTAGGTTAGGTTGGGTTAGGTTAGGTTAGGTTAGGTTAGGTTAGGTTGGGTTAAGGGTTAGGTTAGGTTAGGTTAGGTTAGGTTAGGTTAAGGGTTAGGTTAGGTTAGGTTAGGTTAAGGGTTAGGTTAGGTTAGGTTAGGTTAGGTTGGGTTAGGTTAGGTTGGGTTAGGTTAGGTTAGGTTAAGGGTTAGGTTAGGTTAGGTTAGGTTAGGTTAGGTTAGGGGCAGTGGGGCGGCAGGGCGGCGTGGCGGCAGGGCAGTGGGGCGGGGCGGCAGGGCAGTTGCGGGGCGGGGCAGCGGGGCGGCGTGGCAGCGGGGCGGCAGGGCATCGGGGCAGCGGGGCGGGGCGGGAAGGCGGGGCAGTTGCGAGGCGGGGTAGCGGGGCGGCGGGGCAGCGGGATGCGGGGCAGCGGGGCGGCGGGGCTTGACAGCGGGGCAGCAGGGCGTCGGGGCAGCGGGGCGGGGTGGCCGGGCGTCGGGGCAGCGGGGCGGGGCAGCGGGGCGGGGCAGTGGGGCATTTGCGGGGCGGGGCGTCGGGGCAGCGGGGCGGGGCAGTGGGGCGGCGGGGCTGGACAGCGGGGCAGCGGGGCGTCGGGGCAGCGGGGCAGTGGGGCAGGGTGGCGGGGCAGCGAGGTGGCGGGGCAGCGGGGCGGCAGGGCAGCGGGGGTGACAGCCGGGCGGCGGCGGGGCAGTGGGGCAGGGCAGTGGGGCGGGGCAGCGGGGCGGGGCGGCGGGGCAGCGGGGCAGCAGGTTAGGGGTTAGGTTAGGTTAGGTTAGGTTAGGTTAGGTTAGGTTA
>JAWZYT010006436.1:25000-35000 GCA_034508575.1 Petrolisthes manimaculis | reverse complement strand
TCCCGGTAGTCTGCCCCGGTTAGGTCCCGGTAGTCTGTCCCGGTTCTGTTATGTTAGGTTAGGTCCCGGTAGTCTGCCCCGGTTAGGTCCCGGTAGTCTGTCCCGGTTCTGTTATGTTAGGTTAGGTCCCGGTAGTCTGTCCCGGTCCTGTTATGTTAGGTTAGGTCCCGGTAGTCTGCCCCGGTTAGGTCCCGGTAGTCTGTCCCGGTCCTGTTATGTTAGGTTAGGTCCCGGTAGTCTGCCCCGGTTAGGTCCCGGTAGTCTGTCCCGGTTCTGTTATGTTAGGTTAGGTCCCGGTAATCTGCCCCGGTTAGGTCCCGGTAGTCTGCCCCGGTTAGGTCCTGGTAGTCTACTGTGGTCTAGGTTAGGTTATGTAATATTACTATTACTACTAATATTACTACTACTACTAATACTACTACTACTAATTCTAATAGGAAGAGGTTAGGTTAAATAAGGCTTGGTTTGGTTAGGCTGTCGAGAAGAAGCCCAAAAATTTTTTTATTTCGCCTCTAAATCCAAAAAATGGCCCCCCCAAGCCCTTGTTTTACCGTCCCCCACCCCACCAACCACCCCGGCGGCTTACGACCTTATATATATTCGACAAAAATCGCCAACACCCCCATTTTAGCCAATCACAACTCACCTTGGGGCTACAAAACTGGGCTACAAAACATTGGTAACACTGCTTCTACCCTTCACACTTGGGCTACAGGTGGCTAGAAGTGGCTACAACACCATGGCAACACTGCATTTACACATTCGAGTCATTTTCAATTTTCATCTACTATATTGCACACCTTTATACTTCACTTTAATCTACACGATTTTTAATACTACTATTTCACTTTTAGTACACATTATTCGTTTTCAAGGGCATTATTTTCATTTCATTTCATTGCAAATGTTTCTTTGTTTACATGTGTGTGTGAGAGAGAAAGAGAGACAGAGTCGTAAGTATAGCCAGAACAAAAGCCTGAATTGGCAATACTACTACTACTACTACTAATAATAATAATAATAATACTAATAATAATAATAATAATAATAATACAGGTAATAATAATAATAATAATACAGGTAATAATAATAATAATAATGAATAATTTATAATCTATATATCTAATATATAATAGCATGGTGTATGTAAACACGTTTTCTTTAGTGGTAGAAACGGGATAGAAAATGTGTTCAGTTCATCCCTATATAAGTCAGATTTCCCTGCCTGCCTGCCTACCTACCTGTCTGCCTCCTTACCTGCCTGCCTGCCTGCTAAAACACGTTTTTTGGGCCAAAAAAACGTGTTTTAGCATTTTTTTGCCTGAAAATTGAAATTTTTCTAGCACAGTACAAATCGCTTCTGAGACCCAAAAAACTCGATTTTTCGGTGTTTTTAGGCTAAATTTGGGATATAAACGGGTATCGAAGATGCATGCACAAATCGACTTGTTGGGCCCAAAAAACGTGTTTTAGCATTTTTTTTGCCTGAAAATTAAAAATTTTCTAGAACAGTGTAGACATGTACAAATCGCTTCTGAGACCCAAAAAACTCGATTTTTTCGGTGTTTTTAGGCTAAATTTGGGATATAAACGGGTATCGAAGATGCATGCACAAATCGACTTTTTGGGCCCAAAAAACGTGTTTTAGCATTTTTTTGGCCTGAAAATTGAAATTTTTCTAGCACAATACAAATCGCTTCTGACACCCAAAAAACTCGATTTTTCGGTGTTTTTAGGCTAAATTTGGGATATAAACGGGTATCGAAGATGCATGCACAAATCAACTTTTTGGGCCAAAAAAACGTGTTTTAGCATTTTTTTTGCCTGAAAATTGAAATTTTTCTAGCACAGTACAAATCGCTTCTGAGACCCAAAAAACTCGATTTTTCGGTGTTATTAGGCTAAATTTGGGATATAAACGGGTATCGAAGATGCATGCACAAATCGACTTTTTGGGCCAAAAAAACGTGTTTTAGCATTTTTTTTGCCTGAAAATTGAAATTTTTCAAGCACAGTACAAATCGCTTCTGAGACCCAAAAAACTCGATTTTTCGGTGTTTTTAGGCTAAATTTGGGATATAAACGGGTATCGAAGATGCATGCACAAATCGACTTTTTGGGCCAAAAAAACGTGTTTTAGCATTTATTTTGCCTGAAAATTGATTTTTTTCTAGAACAGTGTAGACATGTACAAATGGCTTCTGAGACCCAAAAAACTCGATTTTTCGGTGTTTTTAGGCTAAATTTGGGATATGAACGGGTATCGAAGATGCATGCACAAATCGACTTTTTGGGCCAAAAAAACGTGTTTTAGCATTTTTTTTGCCTGAAAATTGAAATTTCTCTAGCACAGTACAAATCGACTTTTTGGGCCAAAAAAACGTGTTTTAGCATTTTTTTTGCCTGAAAATTGAAATTTTTCTAGCACGGTACAAATCGACTTTTTGGGCCAAAAAAACGTGTTTTAGCAGTTTTTTTGCCTGAAAATTGAAATTTTTCTAGCACAGTACAAATCGACTTTTTGGGCCAAAAAAACGTGTTTTTGCATTTTTTTTGCCTGAAAATTGAAATTTTTCTAGCACAGTACAAATCGACTTTTTGGGCAAAAAAAACGTGTTTTAGCATTTTTTTTGCCTGAAAATTGAAATTTTTCTAGCACAGTACAAATCGACTTTTTGGGCCAAAAAAACGTGTTTTAGCATTTTTTTTGCCTGAAAATTGAAATTTTTCTAGCACAGTACAAATCGACTTTTTGGGCCAAAAAAACGTGTTTTAGCATTTTTTTTGCCTGAAAATTGAAATTTTTCTAGGACAGTACAAATCGACTTTTTGGGCCAAAAAAACGTGTTTTAGCATTTTTTTTGCCTGAAAATTGAATTTTTTCTAGCACAGTACAAATCGACTTTTTGGGCCAAAAAAACGTGTTTTAGCATTTTTTTTGCCTGAAAATTGAAATTTTTCTAGCACTGTACAAATCGACTTTTTGGGCCAAAAAAACGTGTTTTTGCATTTTTTTTGCCTGAAAATCGAAATTTTTCTAGCACAGTACAAATCGACTTTTTGGGCCAAAAAAACGTGTTTTAGCATTTTTTTGCCTGAAAATTGAAATTTTTCTAGCACTGTACAAATCGACTTTTTGGGCCAAAAAAACGTGTTTTTGCATTTTTTTGGCCTGAATATTGAAATTTTTCTAGCACAGTACAAATCGACTTTTTGGGCCAAAAAAACGTGTTTTAGCATTTTTTTTGCCTGAAAATTGAAATTTTTCTAGCACAGTACAAATCGACTTTTTGGGCCAAAAAAACGTGTTTTAGCATTTTTTTTGCCTGAAAATTGAAATTTTTCTAGCACAGTACAAATCGACTTTTTGGGCCAAAAAAAACGTGTTTTAGCATTTTTTTTGCCTGAAAATTGAAATTTTTCTAGCACAGTACAAATCGACTTTTTGGGCCAAAAAAACGTGTTTTAGCATTTTTTTTGCCTGAAAATTGAAATTTTTCTAGCACAGTACAAATCGACTTTTTGGGCCAAAAAAACGTGTTTTAGCATTTTTTTTGCCTGAAAATTGAAATTTTTCTAGCACAGTACAAATCGACTTTTTGGGTCAAAAAAACGTGTTTTAGCATTTTTTTTCCAGAAAATTGAAATTTTTCTAGTACAGTACAAATCGACTTTTTGGGCCAAAAAAACGTGTTTTAGCATTTTTTTTGCCTGAAAATTGAAATTTCTCTAGCACAGTACAAATCGACTTTTTGGGCCAAAAAAACGTGTTTTAGCATTTTTTTTGCCTGAAAATTGAAATTTTTCTAGCACGGTACAAATCGACTTTTTGGGCCAAAAAAACGTGTTTTAGCAGTTTTTTTGCCTGAAAATTGAAATTTTTCTAGCACAGTACAAATCGACTTTTTGGGCCAAAAAAACGTGTTTTTGCATTTTTTTTGCCTGAAAATTGAAATTTTTCTAGCACAGTACAAATCGACTTTTTGGGCAAAAAAAACGTGTTTTAGCATTTTTTTTGCCTGAAAATTGAAATTTTTCTAGCACAGTACAAATCGACTTTTTGGGCCAAAAAAACGTGTTTTAGCATTTTTTTTGCCTGAAAATTGAAATTTTTCTAGCACAGTACAAATCGACTTTTTGGGCCAAAAAAACGTGTTTTAGCATTTTTTTTGCCTGAAAATTGAAATTTTTCTAGGACAGTACAAATCGACTTTTTGGGCCAAAAAAACGTGTTTTAGCATTTTTTTTGCCTGAAAATTGAATTTTTTCTAGCACAGTACAAATCGACTTTTTGGGCCAAAAAAACGTGTTTTAGCATTTTTTTTGCCTGAAAATTGAAATTTTTCTAGCACTGTACAAATCGACTTTTTGGGCCAAAAAAACGTGTTTTTGCATTTTTTTTGCCTGAAAATCGAAATTTTTCTAGCACAGTACAAATCGACTTTTTGGGCCAAAAAAACGTGTTTTAGCATTTTTTTGCCTGAAAATTGAAATTTTTCTAGCACTGTACAAATCGACTTTTTGGGCCAAAAAAACGTGTTTTTGCATTTTTTTGGCCTGAATATTGAAATTTTTCTAGCACAGTACAAATCGACTTTTTGGGCCAAAAAAACGTGTTTTAGCATTTTTTTTGCCTGAAAATTGAAATTTTTCTAGCACAGTACAAATCGACTTTTTGGGCCAAAAAAACGTGTTTTAGCATTTTTTTTGCCTGAAAATTGAAATTTTTCTAGCACAGTACAAATCGACTTTTTGGGCCAAAAAAAACGTGTTTTAGCATTTTTTTTGCCTGAAAATTGAAATTTTTCTAGCACAGTACAAATCGACTTTTTGGGCCAAAAAAACGTGTTTTAGCATTTTTTTTGCCTGAAAATTGAAATTTTTCTAGCACAGTACAAATCGACTTTTTGGGTCAAAAAAACGTGTTTTAGCATTTTTTTTCCAGAAAATTGAAATTTTTCTAGTACAGTACAAATCGACTTTTTGGGCCAAAAAAACGTGTTTTAGCATTTTTTTTGCCTGAAAAATGAAATTTTTCTAGCACAGTACAAATCGACTTTTTGGGCAAAAAAAACGTGTTTTAGCATTTTTTTTGCCTGAAAATTGAAATTTTTCTAGCACTGTACAAATCGACTTTTTGGGCCAAAAAAACGTGTTTTTGCATTTTTTTTGCCTGAAAATTGAAATTTTTCTAGCACAGTACAAATCGACTTTTTGGGCCAAAAAAACGTGTTTTAGCATTTTTTTTGCCTGAAAATTGAAATTTTTCTAGCACAGTACAAATCGACTTTTTGGGCCAAAAAAACGTGTTTTAGCATTTTTTTTGCCTGAAAATTGAAATTTTTCTAGCACTGTACAAATCGACTTTTTGGGCCAAAAAAACGTGTTTTTGCATTTTTTTTGCCTGAAAATTGAAATTTTTCTAGCACAGTACAAATCGACTTTTTGGGCCAAAAAAACGTGTTTTAGCATTTTTTTTGCCTGAAAATTGAAATTTTTCTAGCACTGTACAAATCGACTTTTTGGGCCAAAAAAACGTGTTTTAGAATTTTTTTTGCCTGAAAATTGAAATTTTTCTAGCACAGTACAAATCGACTTTTTGGGCCAAAAAAACGTGTTTTAGCATTTTTTTTGCCTGAAAATTGAATTTTTTCTAGCACAGTACAAATCGACTTTTTGGGCCAAAAAAACGTGTTTTAGCATTTTTCTTGCCTGAAAATTGAAATTTTTCTAGCACAGTACAAATCGACTTTTTGGGCCAAAAAAACGTGTTTTAGCATTTTTTTTGCCTGAAAATTGAAATTTTTCTAGCACTGTACAAATCGACTTTTTGGGCCAAAAAAACGTGTTTTTGCATTTTTTTTGCCTGAAAATTGAAATTTTTCTAGCACAGTACAAATCGACTTTTTGGGCCAAAAAAACGTGTTTTAGCATTTTTTTTGCCTGAAAATTGAAATTTTTCTAGCACAGTACAAATAGACTTTTTGGGCCAAAAAAACGTGTTTTAGCATTTTTTTTGCCTGAAAATTGAAATTTTTCTAGCACAGTACAAATCGACTTTTTGGGCCAAAAAAACGTGTTTTAGCATTTTTTTTGCCTGAAAATTGATATTTTTCTAGCACTGTACAAATCGACTTTTTGGGCCAAAAAAACGTGTTTTTGCATTTTTTTTGCCTGAAAATTGAAATTTTTCTAGCACAGTACAAATCGACTTTTTGGGCCAAAAAAACGTGTTTTAGCATTTTTTTTGCCTGAAAAATGAAATTTTTCTAGCACAGTATGTGGGGGTGGACTGAAAGATATCAATGAATGTAGCTTTATAATAATTTCCAAAGCTTACCTTACTGGTTAATATGTAATCTCGTTGGTTGGCTGCAGCGAGTTACCCAGAGTTATAATCCCTGTATCCTTCCCTCCAACACAATAAATTTATTTCTGGGTTCGTCCTGCTATATATGTATGATTATAGAGCATGCAATAATGGTTAATCACGACACAAAAATGCCAATTTTCTCTATTTATTAATAAATTCCAAGCCAACAAAATGAATAATTAAATTCAATAAAAAAAAAATCACACACACACACTTGTATTCACAGTAACTATCAATAAAAATATTACTTACTCTTCGTCGCTCCTCTCTACACGTGCTTCCCTCAGTCGCTCGTAGTCCACGTGGACAGTAATATTACTTTACTTTAATATACTTATCACGAGCTAGCACTTCCCCTCGCACACACAGGAGACGGTAATTACGTTATCGTAATAGTAATGGAAATCAAGCAACCCAGTTGGTATATTTCAATGTCAATCACACTCGTTTACTGTCACACACACACACTCGTAAATTCCGGCCAGCCCTCTCCTCACCTGTAAAATGACACCTTACTGATTCTCGTCTAGCGAATGAATAGTGAGTTAATTAACAATAAGTCTTGTGAAAAAGTAATTAAACAATTTCGACGTTACGTTAAAACTATAGGCCCCAAACAAGGCAAGGAGGAGAGCTGAATACGAGGTGTGTTCTTCGTCGAGTGTGTATCTACCAACTGCTTGTATTCAAAACCAAGGTATGGGTGGTGGAGATTAATTACCCTTCTGACTCCTCCCCATTCGACCTGGCCAGTGACTCATCATCAAGACTGTCCAATATCTAGGTGTTCGTATGGCCTAATCCTTGACTACGTTTACATATGTCACTCATACTTAGTTATACATGCAAATCACTTTTCCCATAACGTGCAACTGCTTGCAAATGATTCCCTTCCACTTCAAAATCAATTTTAATAAGTAATAGATGCCCCCATAGCATAATTATTAATGCAAAATTGTAGCAGCACCTCCAGACACGGGATGGAGTGAGTGGGTACTCGACCTCACCTGACCTGACATGAATGACCTTTCCTGTCTACCTGGGGATTAATAGCCTGTACCTATATTTCAAATTCCTCTGTCTCTGGAAAATTCCATTGTTCTATGCCTTCTAGAACATTCCCCACACGTGGTATTCCTTTGTTAATATATATATATTTAATAGCATCCTACTACGTATGTACGTTACGTTATGATCACGGATCAACCGTGACAAGTAGTAGAGAGAGGGGACAGTGTGTGGGGGGGAGGGGGAGGGAACTAAAATATTGTAGGAGGAAGGGAGACTCACCTGTCAAAACTTGCCCCCAAAGTGTTAAGGCAGATGGTGTTGATTTGGTCTTCCTGATGGCTTGTTATGGACGTGTCAGGCACCCACATGTACCTTATGTTCCTGATACACCTTCTCCCCAGGTCTTGTATCATCCTTATCCACCCAGCCTCGTCCAGGGTTGACCTCGGGAAGTTAATGGTGTAGTATAGCCTGCAAGGAGTTCACATAGACGGTGGTTATCATCTTATAACTGTACAGGTGTATAGGCTACTGTTTGTGTCCAGGCAGGTGATTGACACACACTCATTCATATATGTATTTTATGATGACTTGTGATGCCATGGTAACTCTCTCTCTCTCTCTCTCTCTCTCTCCTACTACTACTACTACTACTACTACTATACTATTACTACTACTATACTATTACTACTACTATACTATTACTACTACTACTACTACTACTACTACTACTACTACTACAACTACTACTACTACTACTACTACTACTACTACTACTACTACTACTACTACTACTACTACTACTACTACTACTACTACTACTACTACTACTACAACTACTACTACTACTACTACTACTACTACTACTACTATCTATAGATTTAATGCCAAACATAAACTTAATTTCATATCATTCAATATTAATAATCATAATCTATTTACCAATGAGAAGAATTACTTAATCTAGAAAATACTAATGATAATTTCAATCTTTTTCATATAAAATATATATGAATGTTACAATAAACGTTTTCCAATTAAAACAAACTATATTACCTACTTTGAAAAGGCTTCCTAATGTCTGGCTTATATGCAAATAGTTTTGTTTCTCCTTACCCAGTTCTGTTTTCTATACTCTAGGTATAATAGAAGACGAAAAGATAACAGGGGAAACTAGCCTAGATTTCCCAAATATGCAAAATCATAAAGTCGTGATTTCTCAATACTTTCTTTTTTCCCCTTCAGTGGCGAAAAGCTTCAAGAGTTTCTACGTTATGTCAATGAAACATTTTACACGTGATATATGCATATAGGACCAGAATCGGTAACGTCAGTTTCTATAATAAATAAAACATTTTTTTAGGGTGAATTTTTTTCATCTCAGAAATTTACATAGTGATATTTCAGGCTACGAATTTCCTCATTTCTAGCAGAGATCTGGGGATTTGGGCTTAGACAGTGTTGCCATATGTAAGGGGAAAGTCCACATAAAATTCTAGGGAATTCTGACCAATATATATATATATATATATATATATATATTATATATTCGCTCAGCTGGAGAAAACATTGAGGAAAAATATTATTTTTCTTACGATTTCAATGAAAAAAAAAAAGAGATAGAAAGAGGAATTCTAGACTTAATAAAGAGTATAGGAAAAGCCAATAGTAAATAGTAAATAGTAAATAGTAAATAGAGAGACAGCCAATAATTACAAAGAGAAAAGAAAAAAAACGAAGGAATTAGATGTAGTAGAGAATAGTAAATAGAGAGACAGCCAATAATTATGAAGAAAAAAGAAGGAATTAGCGGTAGAGAATCGTATCTAGAAAATATATTAAGTGATGTGGGTAGTACTGTATATAATTTAATTAAGGGTTTGGGCGCCCCTTAGTATCCGAGTCTAGATATAAAGAATTAATGATTATAGTATATGTGTATGTGTGTGTGTGTATATGTATATTATTGTATGTGTGTGTGTGTGTATGTATATTATTGTATGTGTGTGTGTGTGTATGTATATTATTGTATGTGTGTGTGTGTGTATGTATATTATTGTATGTGTGTGTGTGTGTATATGTATGTATATTATTGTATGTGTGTGTGTGTGTATGTATATTATTGTATGTGTGTGTGTGTGTGTATATGTATATTATTGTATGTGTGTGTGTGTGTATGTATATTATTGTATGTGTGTGTGTGTGTATGTATATTATTGTATGTGTGTGTGTGTGTGTATATGTATATTATTGTATGTGTGTGTGTGTGTATGTATATTATTGTATGTGTGTGTGTGTGTATGTATATTATTGTATGTGTGTGTGTGTGTGTATATGTATATTATTGTATGTGTGTGTGTGTATATGTATATTATTGTATGTGTGTGTGTGTGTATGTATATTATTGTATGTGTGTGTGTGTGTATGTATATTATTGTATGTGTGTGTGTGTGTATGTATATTATTGTATGTGTGTGTGTATGTATGTATATTATTGTATGTGTGTGTGTGTGTATGTATATTATTGTATGTGTGTGTGTGTGTGTATGTATATTATTGTATGTGTGTGTGTGTGTGTATGTATATTATTGTATGTGTGTGTGTGTGTATGTATAT
>JAWZYT010006435.1:50000-58868 GCA_034508575.1 Petrolisthes manimaculis | reverse complement strand
CAATAATTTGTATGCAGTGATAATCTGTGTTTTTGTTTGATCCAGTTGTGTGTCTCCTCCGAGGCGAGGCATGATATGTTTTATTCAACATGATACCAAACTGACCTGAATTTTAATCACGGCAACACAAACTGAGTTCCTGAGGTGCTCGTGTGTGTGTGTGGGTGGGTGTGTGTGTGTGTGTGTGTGTGTGTGCTCGTGTGTGTGTGGGGGGGTGAGGTGTGTGTGTGTGTGGGTGTGCTCGTGTGTGTGTGTGTGTGTGCTCAAGTATATACTCAAATGTATACTCCTGTGTATGTATAAATGTGTGTGTGTGTGTGTGTGTGTGGGTGTGTGTGTGTGACTGCTTTATATATGCCAGGGACCCTTACCATTGTCCTCCTTTCTTCTGCTTGGCTTTCCTCGTAGTCATCCTCTTTTACAATTTTCTTCCATGACCTTTGCCTTCCTATTCCTTTTCTTTCTTTACCTTCAATATCGGGTGTCTTTTTGTCTTCATTTTCATCTTTTTTTTTGCTTTCTTCTTTGTCTCCTTTCTTCACCTTCATTTTCATCTTCTTACTCCTCTCCTCTTTGTCTCCTTTCTCCTCTTCTTCTTTTTCGCCTCTTTCCTTTTTTCTTCATTCCTTTTTCCTCATTATTTACATCTTCTCCCTACATCATGATATTTCAGTAAATATATTGCAATCCCAGGAAAAATGCACACACACACACACACACACACACACACACACACACACACACACACACACATCAGTATTGAAGGAGCTTGTTTCGTGGCACAGTCAGGAGGAATCAAAACCCACCCATTAAGTTTCATTCACGATCACAGGGTCTTTAAGAGAGAGAGAGAGAGAAATATAATAAACACACGCTTTTGCCTTCCCATTTCCCTTGTCTTTCTCTCCAGGTTGCACGACAGTGAAAGAAGAATATTCAAACAATCCAGCCAAACAGCCAGACAGTCAAACAGCCAGCCAGCCAAACAGAAGGCCAACTAGACAGCCAGCCAGCCAGCCAGTCAAAAAGAAAGCCAACCAGACAGCCAGCCAGATACACAGAAATTCAACAAGCCAGCCAGCCAGATACACAGAACTTCAACAAGCCAGCCAGGCAGTCAGTCACACATCAAGAAAGCCAACCAGACAGCCAGCCAACCAGCCAACCAACCAAGAGTAACCGAGTCTTGCTTGGCATTATCACCTGTCTTCTCGTGACCATCCTTTAGGCAGGAGACGAGACAAAAGTAACTTGAATTGTGACTCTTTGTGTTCATGTTGGGTGGTGAAGGTAGGCATTAGAGTGGCCGGTGATTGATGGCGGCTGAGAAGGTGTATATTTTCAACTCCACTTTTCCGGAATCTTACGTCAGGTGGCTTCGTTTGTCTCCTGTATTTAATCGCCAAATCTGGTAATTTTTTGGTCCGCGCGCACGTCAAAAAAGTTTTTCTCTTGACTCTCGTTATTCTCGTCTCGTATCGTTTTGTCTCTCTTTATCTCTCTTCCCCCCCCCCCTCTTTCTCTTATGCTTACGTGTCGAGAGAGAGAGAGAGAGAGAGAGAGAGAGAGAGAGAGAGAGAGAGAGAGAGAGAGAGAGAGGAGAGAGAGAGAGAGAGAGAGAGAGAGAGAGATAATGTCACGGGGCAGCATCCCTCATTATTTATCTCCTCAAAAAATTCATGTCTCTCTGTAGGAGGAGACAAAAAAGGAAGATGAAGGGTTCTTGATTCTTGACACAACTCTTCTGCTCATAATAAAGATTTCTAATTTATATGATGAATCTTGGTTTTTTAAATTAATAATCCTTTATTTTTTTTATTTTTTTTGATAACCTAACAAACAATTACTGAAAGCCAGGATGAGCTAATCAATTTAGTATTGTGTTTTGTTACCAGTACGATTAAAAACCATTTCCTCCAATCCTCAACTGGCTGCTCAAATCTTAGATCATGTAATGTTCACAAATACCAGATAATTATTCGTAAACCCACGTCGTGTAGGAATTGAATAAGACGTATGGTTAAAAATTATCCATAGCGGTGTAAAGATCGATCCGTGATGATAATTATTACAAGGTAAAAAGTATTAAGTTTTCCCACCAATTCATTCAAACTTTACCAAGGGACAGACTACCAAAGTAAGATTCCGAGGCGGGTTTTGTTTTGTGGCAAAGTTTGGAGGAGTAATTCGCCTCCAATGTTGCTCATACTATACATCGTATACTTCCCTTCAAAGGTCAGTATATCACTTGTTCCAATCCTTTACATTTTTTATCTGCTTAATTCTCACTGATGCGAAAATTACCATATTTTACTGCAAATGAAAAAAAAGTGATGACTTCCAATATTTCGAAACTACCATTAATTAAATCCTGTTCATGCACGAGTAACGTCGGAGTGAAGTGCACACCTAAAAAACTCTCTATAAAAATGTCCTCCCCAACATATAAGGCTGCTCAGTATTGTTATCTTTAGCGAAGGATAGGAGGAGGATAGCCGTGTGTTGTGTGACTCATCTAAGTACACACCGCACCTTATTACGCTGTATAACTTGTCAACAGTGTACCATGAACTTTTAACCTTTTTTTCCCCGTCGAACCAACTGGACAAGCTGAAGAATAATAAACCGAGTTACCCCAACATAAACATTTGCCCAGCCGAGGTAAAATATCCAGGTGCAGGGGAAGGAAGGAAGGGGAGGGGAGAGGAAGGAAGGGAGGGAAGGGTGCAGGGGAAGGAAGGGAGGAAGGGAGGGGGTGTAGGGGAAGGGGTGAAGGGGAGGGGAAGGAAGGGAGGGAAGGAGGGAGGGAAGAAGGATGACACCCCTTTTCCAGCCTTACGGAGGGTGAGGGTAAGGTCGAGTGTGGCGTCACAGGCAAAGGGTCGCTTGATGAGTCACGGTCTGTATTTAGGCGTGTCTCCCGCATCCACTGCTCCTCCAGTGTTTATAATGCGGGAGGTGAATCACGCGCGCTGGAAATAGAAGGGGTTAGCCATATTAGTAACCCGGTATTAGCTCAATAAATAACAATACTCCGGGCGTCGAGGCAAAAAAGACCTTCCTGTGGACGCGTCAAGGGAGTCTCGCTCCTACAAGCTCCCGCCGTAAGGACCATCACACCCGTGTCGTTGATTGATGTACATTTGGTTCTGGAGCATGACCGAAACAATAACAATATGAAGATTAAGAGCTAGGATAGCATTTTATTGCTTTCAGGCAGAGAGGCTCAGCAAACAAGTTGAGTGGCGCGCGACAAAGGCCCCTCCGACACGGGTACCTAGGGGTCATGTTGGCTCGGCGCCCCCCAGTCAATACCTCCCTACGTGCCCGGGTCGGCCCAATATGTGAGCAATATTAGGGGTATATTGGCGCCTTTAATATTGTTGTTCGCGCCAAAAGGGCCCCGGCCACTCTTATGAACGAGATGCCGGACTGAGCCTCCACCAGTCTCCGTATGACCCTCCCTCCCCTCTCCTCTCATCCCTCCCCTACCTACCCTCTCCTCCCTTCTCCTCTCTCCCCTCTCCTCTCATCTCTCCCCTCCCTACCCTCTCCTCCCTTCTCCTCTCATCCCTCCCCTCCCTTCTCCTCTCATCTCCCTCCCATCCCTTCCCTTCTCTCCCCTCTCATCCCTCTCCTCCCTTCCCACTCCTCCCCTGTTCTGCCTGCCTCGTCCCCTTTTATTCCTTTTCCCCCTACCCACTCCTCCCCTGTGCAGCCCCATCCCCCTTCCTCCTCTTCCCCTTCACCCCCAACCACCCACATCTTTGTAGGCCCCTCTTTCCCCCCCAGGTCCAGTTTTCCTCCCCATCTACCTACCTTCCTCTTCTTCCCAGGAGTAGGGAGGAGAAGGGAGGCAGTGTGTATGAAGACAGGGAGAATGGAAATGGTAGGGAGAGAAATACTGGGGGGGAGAGAAATAGAGAGAGAGATAGTGGGGACAGGATTTTGAGAGTGGCAAAGGGTAGGATGTAATAGATGAAGTTTGGTGAGGGAGGGAAGATTGGTGAAGGAGGGAGGGAGGGAGGGAAGTTTAGGGATGGAGGGAGGGGGAAAGGAGGGAAGATTGGAGGTAAAAACAGAAAGGGAAGAAAAGGTAAGGAAAGAATCATATAAGTGAGAGAATAAGACAGATTTTGAAGTGAGGTTTGTGACGAGGATGGATGGATAGAGAGACGAATAGTTAGTTGTCCTGAGGGAGTGAGTGAGTGAGTGAGTGAGGGATGGAGTGAGGGAGTGAGTGAGTGAGGGAGGGATGGAGGGAGTGAGGGTGGAGTTGGGAGAGGGGAGTGGAGCAGCAGTTTGGGAGAGAGAGCACGAGCGTAACCTTTTATTAGGGAACACTTGGAGAGGGGAGGGAGGGAAGGAGGAAGTGTGGAGGGGAGGGAGGAAGTGTGGTGAATGAAGGGGAGAGGAGGAGATGTGGCGGAAGAGGGGAGGGGAGAGAATTTGGGTGGAAAAGAAGGGGGAGAGAGGAGCAGGAAAATATGGAGGGAATGCAGAGAGTGTGTCAGAGTGGAAGAGAGAGCGGGAAATAAGGTGGAAGGGGAGAGAGAAAGGGGGGGGGGGGGGGGTGTCGAAAATGGAGGAAGGGGGATACGAAGGGGGATACGAAGGGGAATACGAAGGGAGATGTAGTGAAAGGGTGAGAAAGTGTGAAAGGGTGAGAGTGGAGTACTGTGAGTGGCTGAGGAATGAGGTGAGTGGGTAGGTAATGTATTATTATTAATATTATTATTATTATTATTATCATTATGATTATGATTATTATTATTATGATTATTATTATTATGATTATGATGATTATTATTATTATTATTATTATTATTATTGATCACTATGCATAAGGTAGGTAAGGTCGATTTTACCTCCACCTTCTACTATTATAATTATCATGATTATTATCATTATTATTATCATAATTATTATTATTATTATTATTATTATTATTGTTTTTTTTTTTATTATTACAAGCACTGGGCTTCGCCCACCACGGCTACGCCGTGGGTGCTTTTGCCTGCGGCGCTGCTCACTTCCGCTCGTACCTCGCTGCGCTCGGCCCCCTCTCGCCGCTCTCTTCGCTCGCCGCATCCCCCATCGTTTTTTAATAATTAGTTTTTTTAATAGTTTTTTTAATAATATATATATATTTTTTTTTTTATATATTATTTTTTTTTTCTAATAATTAACTTTTTTTATTATTATTATTATTTTGTTTTATTCATCGTCGCCGCCGCCGTCCCGTCGCCGCCGCTCCTCCACCGCCGCCGCCCCGCCGCCGCCCCGCCACCGCCGCCCCGCCGCCACGCCGCCGCCGCCGCTAGCATCGTTTTTTAATAATTAGTTTTTTATTGTTTTTTTAATAATATATTTTCTTTTTAATATATATTTTTTTTTAATTAACTTTATTTATTAATATTATTTTTTTATTTTTTTTATTATTATTTTATTTTTATTTTTTCGTCGTCGTCGCCGCCGCCGTACCGCCGCCCTGCCGCCGCCGTACCGCCGCCCCGCCGCCGCCGTCGCTGCCGCCGCCGCCGCCGTCGCTGCCGCCGCCGCCGCCGTCGTTTATTAATAATTAGGTTTTTTTTTTTTAATATATATATATTTTTTAATATAAATATATATTTTTTTTATAATTTTATAATTAACTTTTTTTTTTTATAATTAACTTATTTTTTTTAATATTTATTAATTTTGTTTCGTCGTCGTCGCCACCGCCACCGCCCGGCCACCGCCGCCCTGCCGCCCCGCCGCCACTGCTGCCACCCTGCCGCCACCGCCCCGCCGACCACCCACCCACCCACCCACATCTGTTAATACTTATCTCTGCCAAATATAAAGGGCAATGTCTCTTGTATCTCTGGGGAATAGTGAAGATGAAACATTTTATCTTGGAATCGTTAAAAATTGAAAAAAAATATTGAAAAAATTAGCGTTTTTGAAAGTTTGGAAAGGTTGCAATTTTTAATATACATAGATAGATAGATAGATAGATAGAAGATAGATAGATAGATAGATAGATAGATAGATTGATTGATGATTATTATTATTATCATTATTATTATTATTATTTTCTTTAAAGCTTTGGGATAAATGTAAATAAATCATAGTGAAAGAAAAAGTAAATGTTGTGAGGGGAAATATATCTGTTATGATTTTAGATATATGTTGTGAAGGGAATTATAAGTTGTGAGAGAATATATAGTGATTATGAGGGGAAATATAGAGGCTACGAGGGGAAATATGTCTCTTATGAGGTTAAATATATGTTGTGAGGGTAGATATAGTGGATGTGAGGGTAAATAATACGTCTGTTTATGAGGGGAAAGGTAACATTGTAAGGGGAAATGTATTGTAACCATGGGAGTATAAACATGATAGTCTGAGGGGAAAATGTAACTGTGAGGAGAAAACGTGACTTTGTGTGTGTGTGTGTGTGTGTGTTGAGGGGAGGGAAATGGGATCAGTGTTGGGGGAAAGTCAGATAGGATGAGTCAAAATGGCTGTATGTTGGGGGAGGGGATGGGGGAGAGGGGGGGCGGCTGCAATTGGGGGGAGGGAAGAGAAGGAGGGGGCTGAAAGTGGGGAGAAAAAGGGAGGGGGGCGAGGTGCATGTTAAAGTGGGGAAGAGAGAGAGGGGGGAAGAGAAGGAGGGGGCTAAAATTGGGGGAGGGGGGTGGTGGCTAGATGTGGAGGTAAAGTTGTGTATAGGGAAAGGGGTTTGGGATCTATTGGGGAGGAACGTGACGGTTTGGAAGAGGTAAAGTGTGTGTGTGTGTGTGTGTGTGTTGTGTGTATGTGTGTGTGTGTGTGTGTGTGTGTGTGTGTGTGTGTATTCGTGTGTATGTGTCCGTGTGACTAAGAAACGTACTGCTGCAGGAATATTTTCACGCTGAGTAAAGGGAGGCAGAAAGGGAGGGGAGGAAAGAGAGAGAGAGAGAGAGAGAGAGAGAGAGAGAGAGAGAGAGAGAGAGAGAGAGAGAATATGGAAGGCCTGGCTTGAGGTAGAGAGGTAGTGAGGAAGGTATAGGAACACAGGAAGGATGAGAGGGAGGAGGTAGGGAGGGCAGGTGGATGGAAAGGGATGAACGTGGGAAGGATTTGGGAGGGGATGTAGAGAGGTAGGATGTGAGGGGGGTGGGAGAGGGGAGGTAGGTAGGTAGGGGGAAAAGAAGGATGTGGGGTTGGGGGGTTGTGGGAGAGGGGAGGTAGGTAGGGGGAAGAGAAGGATGTGGGGGGTGAAAGGGGGTCTGGTAGATATGGAGGGTTGGAAAAGGGGGTAGGGGGGGAGGGCAGTTTGAGACAGGGAGGGTGGGGGGTTGGGGGGACGAAGAATTATGACCCTTAGTGAAGCACATAGGGGCGTGGGAGGGGAGACATGAGGGGAAAGGAGGGGAGAGGAGGAGGAGGGGATGGAGAGAGGTGATGGTGTGTGAGCAGAGTTGAGAGAGGCAGAGGGGGTATAGGAGGAGAGGGGAGGGCAGGAGAGAGGGAGAGTGAGTGAGTGAGGGGGGAGAGGGGAGAGTGAGTGAGTGAGGGGAGAGAGGGGAGGGCAGGAACGAGTGAGTGAGGTGAGAGGAGGGGTTGGGTGCATGGGTTGGCAGGGGAGAGGAAAGAAAATGATGGTGTAGGGGGAGAGTGAAGCTAGGATAGGAAAGGGATGCACTGTGTTGGTTGGACGTGAGGGGAGTGGAGGATGGCAAAGGGATGGATTTTTTTGTTTTATATTTTTTAAAAGTAAAGAGTAGTATGATGGGAAAGGAATGGAAAGTGAGGGGATGAAATAGAATGCACAGAATGGGATGTAAAGGACGCAAAATAGTGATGAAGGCAAAGGGAAAGAACATAGAAAAGGAATATGGATGATAAAAAAGGGAAAGGTTATTGGTGAATGTATAAGGGGTCGAGTGTATTGTTTTAGAAGGTGTAAAAAGAGCAACATGTTTCAGTGGGGATGGAGGACGGATATAACCTTAGACTGACCAGAGGAATGAGGAAAATGTAAAAGTGACGGGGATTGAAACAGGGATTGTAACAGGGATTGAAACACGTATTGAAACAGGGATTGAAACAGAGAGGAAATTGAGGCAGAAAGGTGTATTTAGAGCTCAAAATTAGGGAGTGAGTTAGACAGGGAGAGTGAAGAAGGGAGTGAGACAGACAGACAGGCAGAAAGTAAGTCCTGGAGTGACTGAGGAAGGGAGTGTGTTGGTGAGGGAGTGAGTGTGTAAGGGAGTGAATTGATGAGGGAGTGAATGTGTAAGAGAATGAGTTGGTGAGGGAGGGAGGGAGTGAGACAGAGAGCAAGGGAATGAGTGAGTGAGTAAGGGAATCAGGGAGGGAGTGAGTAAGGGAGTCAGGGAATGAATGAGTGAGTAAGGGAGTCAGGGAGTGAGTAAGGGAGTCAGGGAGAGAGTGAGTGAGTACGTAAGGGAACCACGAGAGCCAGTATGAAAGAAAGTACAAGAATTTATAGTTGACGGTCTCCCCCATCCTCCACCCACCCCACCAAACCCACCACAATAATTCCAGCTTAATTTTCATCTTGTAACAACAGACGAGGTTGTAAATTTCGTCTTCCTCTTGAGCCACTCGCTGAATTCCTTGTACAGTCGTGGACACAAGTTTCTTCCCTCTTGTTCCTTTGTAAGACTGAGAACAAATGCAATGAACAGGAGTGAACAGGTATTTATGTTGCAGGGATGGTTGTTGTTGTTGTTGTAGCTGCTGTTGTTGTTGTAGTTGTTGTTGTTGTTGTTTTTGTTGTTGTTGTTTCCGGTGGTTTTTCTGTTGATATTTATATATTATCGGATTTGTTGTTTTTGTTGTTGTTGTAGTTGTTGTTGTTGTTGTTATTTCCTT
>JAWZYT010006435.1:27500-47500 GCA_034508575.1 Petrolisthes manimaculis | reverse complement strand
GCAATAGCGACGTCGAGTGGAGGTGGAGGTGGTGACGACGAGGGGAAAGAATGCGACAACTCCAGTATGGAATTTCATAAATGTTCATCCAGCGATTTCACGTATTCAAAGTAGTGTTGGATCCCCTGTGATTTGAGGGGGTCGGGTGGGGTTGGGAGGAGGAGCGGTGGATGAAGAGGGAGGTGAGGTGAAGGAAGGGGAGTGGAGGATGAGGGGGAGGGAGGTGAAAGGAAGAGTAGGGAAGGAAGGAAGGGGAGTGGAGGATGAGGGGAAGGGAGGTGAAGGGAAGGGTAGGGAAGGAAGGGGAGTGGAGTATGAGAGGGAGGGAGGGTTGCCAAGGGATGATCCGCGGTGAATATTGATACGTGAACACCCATAATCCACTTACCCATATGGGCTGAGCTCCTGCCTCTCACCAACACAATTTAATGCCTCATTCCCTCTTGCGTGTTGGGGCGTAGTGTACATGGGGTTGGTTGGACGAGGTGAGGGGCGGCAGGCGTATATCACAAAGTATCCAACTGTTGAGGGAAAAGGATGTTGTTATTTTATTTATATATCTTTCCAAGCACTAATCATGTATAATATTCTTGGTTTTTTTGTTTTTTTGTTAATGATGTTACTAGGGTTTGTTCTGATCATACCAAACTTTACATTTACCAGTCTAATGTAATTTAAATTAACGTATAATTGAATCGTTTTGTCTGTTATAAAAGAGAAAATGAAATGCATGAGTCGTAACGTGAGAGACTTGGGTATAATGCGACGCAGTGAAGGGGGTCATAATCCCCTCTTTGAAACGACACTTTATCATGTTTGCATATTTGGCCTTTTGGGAATACAAGTGTGTGTGTTCCCTTCATCTGTGTAGATTTGGGATTGGAGTTTTAGCCATTATGCGATTCCTTGAAACCTTTTGTCAATAAACTTTCGCATTAAGGGGAGAGTATACTTTTGATAGAGTGGAGTGCCTTGATTCCTCCAAAGTATGCCAGGAAACAGACCCAGATGAAGCAAAATAAGGGTATCCTGTTGCCTGGAATAGTTTGGAGGAATCATAATCTCCAAAAATGTCAACACTATACCCTCCCCTTTATAGGTGGAAATGCAGGGTTGGTAAATCTGGCGCAAATGATTCCTCCAAACTATTCCGAGCATCAGAACTCCATTTTTTTTGTTTCATCTGGTCCTGATTCCTGGCATACTTTGGAGGAATCATGGCACTACAACGTAACCAATGTGAATTACTCCTTTAATTAATATGGACGGATATATAGTCATTTTGTTTCGCGTGGAATTAATTGGTTTTTGTTTGAGAGTATTTTGTTATGATAATCTGAGCTTAGATGCGGATTTATACCTCCAGAAACACAAGGAAAATGGAATCACCTTTACAGACAGACAGATAGACCTTTATACAGACAGAGAGATGTAGACAGACAGACAGATAGATAGAGGTATACAGACAGATAGATGTAGACAGACAGATATAAACCTTTACAGACAGACAAATAGATCTTTATACAAACAGATACACAGAGATAGACAGACACACAGCGAGACATACATACACACATACATACAGACAGATACACACAGACACACAGCGAGACATACATACATACATACATACATACATACACAGAGACGGAGAGCCACCACCAGAGTCATCGAGTCTCTGTCAGGGCACCGCAGAGGATATTAATCGCCTACATCTCCTCCCCTTTCACACACACACACACACACACACACACACACACACACACACACACGCAAAACGCATTCATTCACACCTCACAACTCATTCATTCACACCATTCACACCTCACCAAGCCCAACATCTCATTACAACACACACACACACACAAAACTCATTCATTCACACCTCGCCAAAATATCATAAAACTCACACACACACACACACGCAAAACTAATTCATTCACACTTCACCAAGCCCAACATCTCATTACCAGTATTACACACATACACACACACACACACACACCTCACTCATCCCTCAATGTACCGTAGATTCAACCCCCATAAGATGAGAAGGAAGAGGAGGAGGAGGAGGAGGGTGAGGAGGGAGGCATTCAGATGGGCTAAAATTATCCGTGTATAGGAAGGGAAATGGGGTGGGGGTGGGGATGGGGGGGAAGGGCTTAATCCTCCCCACCTCCCCACCCCCCTTTTGTAATTCCACGAGACAAAGCTGGGAGAGTTTCCGTCTGGCAAAGCTGAGACGATTATAACACTTATATCAGATTACTTTTGTTGGAAGGACGCCCCGCAAACTGTCCCTCTTTCCGACAGAACCAACACGCAGAAAATTGGAAACTGTGTTGGGAGGGACTCGGGTCTTTGTAAACTCCAATTATGAGGTGGAATTGGGGGCTTGATGTATGTACTGTGTGGGGGGGGGGGGGAGGAGGGGTGCAGGGGTGTACAGTATAGTATAGGAAAGGACTATGCTACCACCACACACACACACACACACACACATAAATACAGAGTCTTTTTGGATGTATGGTATGGTATGATTAGTCAACCTGTGATGTTGTGTGAGGTTTTGAGTGAGACGTTTAACCTAAGGTGTGTGTGTGTGTGTGTGTGTGTGTGTGTGTTATATACACGAATATGCAATGAGGCACAGATAGGAGGAGAAAGAGTATGAGAAAGAGAATAAGAAAAGGCATGAAAAGGAGGAGGAATAAGAGAAGGTATAAACGACTACAAAGGAGCACCAACAACAGCAAAGGAAACGAAAGGAAAGGAAAGGGTCCACTCTCACTTGCAAAGAACCCAAGCAACCAACCAACCAACCAACCAGCCAGGGAGCCAGATGCTTATAGTTAGTTAGTTTGTTATGGTTAGTCAGTTAGTTAGTTAGTTGGGTCTTGGGTGTAGCAAGCTCAGAGCATCAGCATCAACAACAGACAGAAAGCAAGGGCCGGCTCATTACCATCAAGAAGCTGTCGCCGGCACCCCGTTGCAGGCACGTATACCTTAGACTGGTTGGTTAGGTCGTGGGTAGCATGGATGTGGGGCAGTGTGAGGCAGTTACCATTGACACAAGCCCGTGTAATCACCATCAACTGCTCCGACCGACCCTTCTCTCGCCTGCTCATTAAGCGTTAACTACTTCTTGGCCAATCACAGCACGAGTAGCAACAGCCGTCGTGAATGTCTGCCGCCGACACACACACACACACACACACACATATATACATGCTCGTGGGGCCCCGGGATATATAGCTTATACGATTGTCATTGTTCTGGCTTCATGTTGTGTGTGTGTGTGTGTCTGTGTGTGTGTGTTTGCCAGGCGCCATTAATACCACACCCATTCTACCCATGCAGCCAGCCAGCCACACAGTCAGTCAGCCAGTCAGTCAGCCAAGAAAATTGAGGTCTACAGTAAGAAAATTTCGTCCCAAGAGAAAATATTTCAATTCCATACTTTCTATTCATTTCTATATATCAGGTGTCTACAGTATAGCCTCTCCCTTCCCTCTCTCCCTCCCTCCTTCATTTCTTCCTTCCTTCCTTCTGTTCCCAGCTTACCATATCTATAATTAAGGCGACCCGACATACTGTCCACTCCAAGACTGACTCGCTTCAAGTGTCGAAATGTCACCTATACAGAATTCAACCGTGTTCCACCGAGACTCTGCGACAATGTATGTATACGTGTGTGTGTGTGTGTGTGTGTGTGTGTGTATGTGTGTGTGTGTGTGTGTGTGTGTGTGTGTGTGTTAAGTTTTGTGCTGTGTGGTTAGTTAGTTAGGGCACGGGGTTTGGGGAGTGCCGACCCCCCCCCCCCTTCCCTTTACCATAGATTTGTCGTTTTGTCTTATACTCTCTCTCTCTCTCTCTCTCTCTCTCTCTCTCTCTCTCTCTCTCTCTCTCTCTCTCTCTCTCTCTCTCTCTCTCTCTCTCTCTCTCTCTCTCTCCGTCCGATCATCCATCATTTTGGTCGTCTTGTTTATCCGTCCTTTCTTTCGTCTCCCCATTTTCGTCCATCCACAAGTCCGTCAGTCAGTCAGTCAGTCAGTCCGTCAGTCAGTCCGTCAGTCCGTCTTCAGAACCACATAAGAGTTTTCTTCACCTCAGTCCGTTCTCTCTCTGTGTGTTAATTAATGCCACCTGACACACACACACATACACACACACATCACTGAAACCACTTACGCTACCTACCTACAATACATACACACACATGATACACACATCCTACTACATATACTACCTACACACACACACACAGACACACACACACGCACGCACACACACACACACACACACACACACACATTCAATCACCTCACCCTCCCTCCCACCTTTTCAAAATTTGCTTAAAAAGAAATAATAAATTGTTTAGGGTTTTTCGATGCCAAATGAATACTCACGATCTTATAATTATTTTGAGGACAAATCCCAGACACATTCTCAGCATCAGGGGAACTAAAGAAAAAGAAGAAAAAATAAAATATAAAAAAAGTGGAAATATATAAATCAGGCGAAGTAAATAAGAAAAACAAACAAACATATATATATAAAAACGAATCAATGGGGGTAACTTGTGTAAAAAAATGGGGAGATGAATAGTACTTTATTCCGTCTGACATAGTTAAATTTTTGTGATTTAAGTTCTTATTCGGATATTTCTTCCTCACGACTCCTTCATTACATACTTTTTTAATGACCATCTTGAGAATTAAGGGGAGAATACACCTATGGTAAATCTGGAGCAACTATTTCCTCCAAACTATTCCAAACAACAGGCCAACATTACTTTTGTCAAGCTGGTCCCGTTTCCTGGCATGTTTTGGAGGAATAAATGTATGAATAAATGTATACCAAAAGTTTATTACCCCCTTAAATATAATTATACGTGTTATATTTACCTTGAAATTTAATGTAACACGATTTAATTGATTATCTGCACCCTTATTGAAGTCAAAGTCATTCAGCGTTACTGTTATTTCTGTCAGTTGTCACATCACGCGTTACTTGGCATGTCATTAGCATTCAGCCATAGAGATAAAGTGATTGATAGACAGACAGGCACATACAGATAGTAAGAGAGAGAGAGAGAGAGAGAGAGAGAGAGAGAGAGAGAGAGAGAGAGAGAGAGAGAGAGAGAGAGAGAGAGAGAGAGAGAGAGAGAGAGAGAGAGACAGAAAATGAGAGTGAGTGAGAGTGGGAGAGTGACTAGTAGTAGTGGTGGTGGTAGTGGTAGTGGTGGTGTAGGCTGCAGGGTGACAGGGGGAGCTCCATCCCTTCGTGTTTACACAGTGGAAGTGGACACGGGGCACCAGCGTTCAAGAGTCCAGAAAGTTTGGCAAGTTGAGTGAAACGCAGCGGATGGGTGGGTGTTCCCTCTTTCTGTGTGTATGTGTGTGTGTGTGTATGTCGATGGGGGGGAGGGGAGGGGGTGCGACGCTCCGATGGCACGAATATTGGCCGACAGGAGGAAGAGGGGACACACACACACATACACACACATACACACACACACGGGAATATTTACAGATTCTGGGGGACTCGGCAGTGTTGGTGCGAATATTGACGCCTGTCTGATGCTTGAACGAAAGGCTGGCTGACTGAACAAGAGGAAGGTTTTGTGTGTGTGTGTGTGTGTGTGTGTGTGTGTGTGTGTGTGTGTGTGTATGTGTGTGTGTATGTGTGTGTGTGTGTGTGTGTGTGTGTGTGTGTGTGTGTGTGTGTGTGTGTGTGTGTGTGTGTGTGTGTGTGTGTGTGTGTGTGTGTGTGTGTGTGTGTGTGTGTGTGTGTGTTGTGTGTGTGTGTGTGTGTGTGTTGCTAAGTCAAAGAGTACAGTTTCATCTCCCTTGTATTGTCTTTCTGGTCTTCCTCCCTTCCCTTTTGTTCTCTCTTGTATTTTTTTATTATTCATCCTCTTTATTTGTCTGTATTCCCTATTCCCTTTTATTCCCTGTTTCCTTTTCCCTTTGTATTTCCTTTGTATTTCCTATATCTCAATTGTATCCTTCCTTAATTTTTCTTTCCCTCCTTAGCTACTCCTACCCCTATTATTTTTTGTATCCTTCTTTATTTTTTCTTTCCCTCCTTCGCTACTCCTTTCACTATTATTTTTTGTATCCTTCCTATTTTTTTCTTTCCCTCCTTCGCTACTCCTCCCACTATTATTTTTTTGTATCCTTCCTATTTTTTTCTTTCCCTCCTTCGCTACTCCTTCCTTATCATTTTTTTTCTTTAGTTGTTTTTTGCCTTCTTCAAGAGACCCCACCAGCCTTGACCTAGACTGACCATGACAGAGAAAGAAACAGGAATACACAGATCGACACAGAATTTACAGAGAACGAAACAGCAGAACACAGAACACCACAGTATAACATAGAACATATATAAACGCATTACATACAACGACAAAGAATGATAAAGAACAAAAAACGCATTACATAAAAATGACACAGAAAAATAAAGAACAATAACGCATTACAAAAACGACAAAGAATTACAAAGAACAAAAACACTTTTCTTAAAACAACACAGAATTACAAAGAACTTAAACGCATTACATAAAACGACTCAGAATAACAGAGATAAAAAACGCATTACATAAAAACGACACAGAAAAATAAAGAACAACAACACATTACATAAAACGATACAGAAAAACAAAGAAAAAAAAAAACGCATGACATGAAACGACACGAAATAATTACGAACAAAAACGCATAACATAGAACGACACAGAATAACAGAGAACGAAAGAACAATTAATGCAAAATCTTGACGACAGAGAACGAAACATCAAACGAGAACAGCAGCAATACACACCACACAAACCAAGACAATCACGACGACAGATACCACTATACATAATAATGAGAGTGAATGACACACAGTAATGCAGAATGAATGGTTGACACATGAGGCAGGCAGGCAGGCAGGAGACAACAAACACACACACAACAACACACACACACACACACACACACACACACAGCGAACGACAGCAAATGGGGTGGCAGGGAAGGAGACTATATGGCAGAGGAGGAGGAGGAGGAGGAGGAGGAGGAGGGGCCGCGAGATGAAGATATAAATATTGATAGGAAAGCTCTCAGACGGTGCAAGGGAGGGAGGAATGAAGGGAGGGTAAGGAAGGAAGGAAGGGGGGTGGGGTGGGGTGGGGGGCGACACACCTGCTTCACTCCCACGGTAATGGGTAATCACTCTGTTTATTTCCTCGCGTCCTAGGGTGTTGTGGCACATTCGTATACTGTACTGTACTGTGTATGTGTGTGTGTGTGTGTGTGTGTGTGTGTGTGTGTGTGTGTGTGTGTGTGGTGTGTGTGTGTGTGTGTGTGTGTGTGTGTGTGTGTGTTCTATACATATGTGTGTGTGTGTGTGTGTGCATGTTTGTTTTGTGTGCGTGTGTTATATACATGTGTGTGTGTGTTTATATACATGTGTGTGTGTGTTTATATGTGTGTGTATGTGTGTGTGTGTGAATAGCAGAGGAATTAGTGAACCTAGTGAGAAAAAAAAGGAATAATACCAGAAGCAATAATGTATCCCCACTCATTATTCCTTAAAGGGAGTTGGAGTTTACTATTGGCATGTTGAAGTGTAATGATTCCTCCAAAGTATGCCAGGAAACAGGACCATATGGGAATAATATACTGGTGGCCTGTTGCTTGGAATAGTTTGGAGGAATTAGTTACTCCAGATCTTCCCTCTTAATTAAGCAGTTATTAAGTTCAACAACAAGAATTTAGGACGTCTTGGAGGAGAGAGAAAAAAAACAGAAAATTAATGTAGGTCGAATGCTTCCTCCAAACCATGCCACGCAACACGACCCCCATAGACAATACTGAGGTCACGTGTTTCCCAGGTAGTGTGTGGAGGAATCAGGAGGAGGAGGAAGAGAAGGAGGAGAGTCATGCACGTGTTGTCTAATGAACTCATAAACCAGAAAAAGTTTTTATTTTGAAGATGGCACTAATGTTCCTTCCTCTATAATTATCACCAATATCCTTTGATCAATTCCTTGTACATTATCTATTTATTTATCTATTTATTTATTTATTTATTTATTTACTATCCTTTTATCTATCTGTTTCTACTCAACTATCGATTTATTTATTTATTTACTCTCCTTTTATCTATCTTTGTATCTATTTCTACCTAACTATCTATCTATCTATTTATTTACTATCCTTTTATCTATTTGTTTCTATCCAACTATCTATCTATTTGTCTGTATTTATCTATCTATCTATTTACTATCTATAATAATTTATTTATACTTATAATCAATCCCCTGTGACCAACTTCTTCCATAATATCTATTTATCTATCTATTTGTATCAATATATCTATCTGTCTATCTATCTATCTATCCATCCAAGTGAAAAAAATATTACCTGCACACAATCTATCTATTTATTATTATTATTATTATTATTATTATTATTATTATTATTATTATTATTATTATCTATTAACTAAACTATTTACTTGGCTGGCAAAAGAAAGAAAGAAATCAAGAAGTAATAAACATTAATTTTTTTACCTACACACACACACACACACATACAGGAGAGAGGGAGGAACACACACACACACACACACACACACACACACACACACACAACACACACACACACAACTCTCCAAGAATTCCAGGGACACCTTTTCTTTCCCCCATACACGCTACAGTTTAAGGCTCAGCGCCCCCCTTCCCACACTAAAGCTGAGAACAAACAAGTAAAGAATAACACTTGCTGCCTCTTGTGTTTTACTTTCGCCATTTTCTGCATCCCTTTTTTTTACAGCCTACCTAGTGTGGCATATCTTCCCTCCCTTTGCGGTCAGTGTGATGGGTTCGGTTACTGACACAGACTTGGACATTGTTACTAAGACACTGTGGTGGTGTCAGCTGGCTCCATACCCTACGTTTATCATATATATCTTCTTTACTACTGTTCAATTTACATATCTCTTGCCCTTAAGTGGCATTTGCGCGGCGGAGGCGGCCTGAAACGAGCCTCGTAACTTATATGAAAGAGGACATACGCACGAGTCCCAAGGAGGCAGCGAGCGCCATTGGTCAACGGAAGGGCAGGCCCGCTCAATACTCCCCGAGTCTCAGCCAATCACAACCCGCGATTGAAATTAATATAGTGACGTCACCGGCTCCCGAGGGATGAGCAACGTGTCAAGAAATATGCGCCGGAGAAATATTGTTATGAGCCGCGTGTGTCATTCCCACACTAACTCCACCATCCCTCACCTCCATATGAATTATTCAGTAGGCTGGAAACTGAAGAGGGAAAGGGGGAGAGGATGGGGTAGAGGAGATGGGGATGTGGTGGTAGGAAAGGGGAGATGGAGGGAAATGGGGGGGGAGGGGGGGAGAATGGGAAATGGAGGGTTGAGAGAATGGGGGAAGGAGATGGGGATGTTTTGGTAGGAAAGGGGAGATGGAGAGAAATTGGGGGGGAGGGGGGGATGTGGGAGGGAAAGAGATGGATGGAAAGGGGGTGAGGGGGTAGAAAAGGAAATGGAGGGTTGAGAGAAGAGAGAGAGGGAAGGAGGGAATAAGGGGTGAAAAAGGGGAGAGGTAGGGTTGAAAGAGAAGGGGGATGGAAAAGGGATGGAGGAAATGGGAAAGGGGGTGAGAAAGGAAAAGAAAGGAAGGGGAATGAGAAAGAGAGAAAGAAAGGGAGGGGAATGAGAAAAGGAAAGAAAGGGAAAGAATGGGAAGGGAATGGAGGGGAATGAGAAAGGGAAAGAAAGGGGAGGGAATGGGTTGAGAGTGAGAGGGGGGAGGGGAAATGAGGTGTGTGTATGTGTGTGTGTGAGTGAGAAGAAATTTAAAGAGAAAAAAATAATATAAAAGGGAAAGTTTAAGAAAGATACGTGAGTGACTGATGAGAGAGAGAGAGAGTGAGAGAGAGAGAGAGAGAGAATTAGTTTAAGATAGTTGAGAGAGAGAGAGAGAGAAAGAGAGAGAGAGAGAGAGAGAGAGAGAGAGAGAGAGAGAGATCTACAACTTTACCTGTGTGTGTGTGTACCTCTTTACATGTATGTGTGTGTGTGTGTGTATGTGTGTGTGTGTGTGTGTGTGTAGCATAAATCTTGGGCTGGTGTGAGTATGAGTTAAAGGTGGCGTGCCGAGTGGAGGTTTCTTAAGGAGGGAAGGAAGGAAGGAGGGAAAGGAGGGAAGGGGGGAAGGAAGGAAGGAAGGAGGGAAGGAGGAAATGAGGAAAGGAGGGAAGGAAGTAAGGAAGGAATTAGGGAAACAAGGAAGGAATTAGGGAAAGAAGGAAGGAGGGAAGGAGGGAAGGAAGGAGGGAAGGAAGGAAGGAGGGAAGGAAAGAAGGAAGGAATTAGGGAAAGAAGGAGGGAAGGAAGGAGGGAAGGAGGGAAGGAGGGAAGGAATTAGGGAAAGAAGGAGGGAAAGAAGGAGGGAGGGAGTCTACAAGTATGTATGTTTATCAGCACCAAGACAAGGAGAGAGAGAGAGAGAGAGAGAGAGAGAGAGAGAGAGAGAGAGAGAGAGAGAGAGTTATCATCTATAGTTCTGAATTTGATCGTCCTTCTCTAGTCTATGTAAACAAACAAAATATTTCTATTAAATTAATTCTCAGCAATAATAAAGCAATGTTTATCTATTAACTATATCTGTCTATCACCTTTTTTTGTTTGTGTGTCCGACTGACGCAGCAAGTCAGGTCAGCAGGCATCAGGTCATGTCAATACTCGAAAATGTCAGCAAAACACAGCATTCAACAGGTCAGGTCAACCGTTATCAGGTCAGAAAATCAATAAACAGGTCAGGTCAAAACTCATCACGTCAGGTAAACGATAAACAGGAAGAAGGAGGGAGTGAGGGGGAGGGAGTGAGGGGGAGGGAGTGAGGGGGAGGGAGTGAGGGGGAGCGAGTGAGGGGGAGGGAGTGAGGGGGAGGGAGTGAGGGGGAGGGAGTGAGGGGGAGGGACTGAGGGGGAGGGAACTAGAGATGATTCACTATAAGCAACAACCAAAAAAAAAATACACACACACACACACACGCACAAATACAAAAACAAAAACAAAAAAATAAAAACAAAACAAAATGTATATATATTGTCAATAGTCCAGGCAGAGCGGCAGATTTTAATTTAATCTTTACTGCGTTTCTGTTTAACTTTTATAGGTGCAGTGGACAATCAGTTAATTGGGCATTTATAGAACACGAGGCGCTCACGGCACTTTACACAATATTCTTTTGATTACCTAATGAGTAATCTCTCGCAAGTAAAATTAACTCTGCATGGGTCTAAATAAAAAAAAACATACACACACTCACACACAATACACGCGCTGGCTCGTACGTTCACTATTTTGTATGTATGTATGTATGTGTGTAGGTATTATATGATTATTCTATTTTTGTTTACTATTTTGTGTGTGTATGTGTGTGTGTGTGTGTAAGATTATTCTATATTATATGAGTGTGTGTGTGTGTGTGTGTGTGTGTGTGTGTGTGTGTGTGTGTGTGTGTGTGTGTGTGTGTGTGTGTGTGTGTGTGTGTTTTGTTTTCAGGGGTCATATTGCAGTGAAGGGTTGGTTGGTTGTTTTGATAATGTTGTCCCGTTGGTTTAAATGATTTATCTGACCCTCCTCCTCCACCCCCCCCCCTACCCACCTCCTCTCCTCCTCCTCTCTCCTTCACCCCCTCTCCCCCACCTCTCCCTCTGCTTCTCTCCTCTTCCGTCCCTCCCCCACCTCTCCCTCTGCTGTCTCACTCTCCCCCACCACCTCTCTCTCCTCCCCTTCTCCCCCACCTCCTCTCTCTCTTCTCCCCCTCTCCACTCCCACTCTCTCTCTCTCTTCTCCCCCTTTCCTCCTCCCCCCTCCCCCCCCCCACTCTCTCCCAACCCCCCACCTCCATCTCCACCTCCAATACACGTACCCAATGTTGAATTAATTGGAAAAATTGTTTATAATTAGTGAAATCGGGAGGGTATTGTGATGAGTGTGATGAATGGTGGTGATGATAGTGGTGATGGTGATAGTGGTGGTAATGGTGGTGGTATAGTGGTGATGGTGGTGGTAGTGGTGGTGATGATAGTGGTAATGAGTGATGAGGGTAATGGTGGTGATAGTGGTGATATTGTGAGGAGTGTGATGAATGGTGATGATGGTAATGGTGGTAATGGTGGTAATGATGGTGATGGTGCTCCCTTTTCCCTTAATATATTCCCTTCCTTTCCCTTCCCTTCCCTTCCCACCTTTTCTATAGAGTTTCCCTTTAATATACTCACTTACCTCCCTTCTGTTCCCTTCCCTCCAACACACTGCCTCTCTTCCCTTCCTTTCCCATCCTTCCTACACTTTTCCACTTAATATATACTCCCTTCCCTTCCCTTCTAGACACTGCCTCGCATTAGTACTCCCTTCCCTTCTCTTCCCTTCCTTTCCCTTCCCTTCCGTTTCCTTCCGTTCCCTTCCCTTCCCTTCCGTTCCTTTCCCTTCCGTTCCGTTCCTTTCCCTTCCCTTCCGTTCCCTTCCGTTCCCTTCCGTTCCCTTCCGTTCCCTTCCCTTCCCTTCCGTTCCCTTCACTTCCCTTCCGTTCCCTTCCCTCCAACACACTACAGCCTCGCCTGCCATTTCTCATCCTCCACCCCTTCGTCACCTCAGCTCCCGGCCATAAAAGTACGATAAAATATGATAGCGATATATCACACCGAGCCTGTAGTCCCTCCCCCCCCCCCTGTATATACCTCTCTCCTTCCCCCTGTATACCTCTCTCCCTCCCTCTCTCCCTCTCTCTCTCTCTCTCTCTCTCTCTCTCTCTCTCTCTCTGTTCCATATCCCTCCATCCCTCTCTTCATCCCAGTCCTCCCTCCCTTTATTTCTCCCTCTCTCTCTAACTTTCCTCCTTCCTTTCCTTTCCCTTTCTCTCTCCATCCCTCCCTTTCTCCCTCCCTCTGTCCTCCCTCCTTCTCTTGACTCCATCCCTCCCTCTTTCCTTCTCGTTCCTACATCAACCCTTTCCCTGCAGCCTCTATTTTCACCCTACACCTATATCATCTTTCCTATCTTTAAAACACTCTCATATTTATCCTACCCTTTTCTCTATGTATATACCCTCTCATTCCAATTCACTGTCACCCCTTTTTTTTTAATATTTCCCACTCACTCTCACCCCATTCATTATCCCTCCCCTCCCCTACCATATCTCCCCCCCTTACCCCATTCATTGACCCCATCTTTTCATCTCCCCTCTTCTTTTAATAATGCCTCCACACCCCAACCATATCTGAAACAATTTACAAAACCTTCTGCTCATTGCAATCTTCATCAACCAACCAACCAACCAACCAACCAACCAACCAACCAACCAACCAACCAACCAACCAACCAACCAACCAGCCAACCAACCAACCAACCAACCAACCAACCAGCCAACCAACCAACCAACCAACCAACTTACCAACCTACCAACCAACCAACCAACCCATTTTCCTGCCATCTCCCTCCATAACCTCATTTATTAACTCCATCACCTCTCCATCACCTCTCCATCACTAACCCCTCCATCGTTAATCTCTCCATCCGTCACCCCATCATTCATCTCCATCACCCCTCCATCGTCGCAGAGTCCCTCACCCCCAATCTCTCTCTCTCTCTCTCTCTCTCTCTCTCTCTCTCTCTCTCTCTCTCTCTCCCATGCACAACAACCTTCCACCCCACCATCATCTCTCTCTCTCTCTCTCTCTCTCTCTCTCTCTCTCTCTCTCTCTCTCTGTGTGTGTGTGTCGTTCATAAAGTCTGTCATCTGGCGCTCTGGGGGGAAGTTAATAACCTTTCATTCACTCTTTTATCCATTACAATTGTCCATATGTTTATATTAAATCATTTCACGGTCCCCTGCGGCCCCTCCTCCTCCTCCCCTCCTCACCCATTACCATAAGTACACAGAAAGATCCCACTTGTCCCAATCCACACACATACACAGGACTTCGGGTTGCAAAAGTATATAATATTTATACAGTAGTCTGCTTTTGACTACAGTTTCATTGGTGTTGTGTAGACGGGAGGGTTTTTGTTTTGTTTTTGTGTGTGAGTGTGTGTGTGTGTGTGTATGTGTGTTTTGGTGTGTGAGTGTGTTTTGGTGTGTGTTTTGGTGTGTGTGTGTATGTGTGTGTGTGTGTGTGTGTGTGTGTGTGTGAGTGTGAGTGTGAGTGTGAGTGTGTGTGTTTGGTAAGGGAAGTCAATATGATGGGGTTCGGAACAGAGGTGTGTGACAGGACTGGATCAGGGGGACAATTCGCACCCGTCTATATAGCACCTGACCACCACCACTCCTCTCCCCTCACCCCACTCCCCTCACCCCTCTCCCCTCTCACCCCCCACCATCATCACCCCTTTTCCCTCTCCCCTCTCCCTCATCACCCCTTTCCCCTCTCCTTCCCCACCATCATCATCCCTTTTCCCTTTCCATCCCCTCTTCCTCATCACCCATTTCCCCTCTTCCTCATCACTACATCTCTACCCTCTCCCTTCCCACCATCACTACCACCACCCCTCACCCCTTTCCTTCCCTTTCCTCCTCTTCCTCCCTTCCTCCCTCTCTCCCTATACCCTATGGCTGTCATCATCCTCAATCCCTTCCTCTTTCCCTCCCTCCCTCCCTCCCTCCTTCTCTCTCTCCCTCTCTCTCTCCCTCCCTCCCTCTCTCTCTCCCTCCCTGACCGTCATTTTCTCTTCATCACACAAAGGGGTTAAATCATTTCCATTAACTCGTTCAATTCCATGACATACAATTAATATTATTTTTCAATAGTACTAAGCCCAGACAATGTTTTTTTTATCACGAGGGAAATATAAGAAGCTGTTATGCACAAAGACTTGGGTTGGGTTGGGGAGTCGTTTGTGGAGAAGATAGATAGATAGATAGATAGATAGATAGATAGATAGATAGATAGATAGATAGAGAGAGAGAGAGAGAGAGAGAGAGAGAGAGAGAGAGAGAGAGAGAGAGAGAGAGAGAGAGAGAGAGAGAGAGAATTGTCGGATAGGAGAGTGAGTTGGATAAGGGTAATTCTAAAGAGAGAGAGAGAGAGAGAGAGAGAGAGAGAGAGAGAGAGAGAGAGAGAGAGAGAGAGAAGGGGGGCTAGTTATTATGATGCTCCCGCTGTCCATCGCTCGTGTAATCTAATCAGGCAGGACAAACCGGGCCCCGTCAGTCAATTTTCATGATGCCGACGATAACACAATGTACATAGCATGAATACACGATGCCCAGGTCCCCTTTCTTCATCAAACTTGTATTAATGTTATACAAAAGCCACTTGCATCTCCCAGTCGTCCCCCTCCCTAGCTTCACTTCCATTCCCACTGTCTCTTTCCCTACCTACCCCCCGTCTCTTTCTATTTCTCCCCCTATCCCTCTCTCTTCCTACCCCTACCCCTCTTTCACTATCCTTCTCTCTATCTCTCCTTCTCTTCCTCTCTTTCCCTCTTTCTCTACCCCTCTCTCTTCCTACCCCTCTATCCCTACCCTTCTCTCACTCTATCCCTATCTATCCCTCTCTCTCACTCTCTACTCCTCTCCCTCCCTTCCTCTCTCTCTCCCTTTCTCCCTCCTTACCCCATCTATGCGTTAGGAAGTACTACTACTCTCTTATTGGTCATATCTAGAGCAGGTGATTCCTCCAAACTATGCCACGAAACAGACAGGTACCTATAAAAAATAAAAAAATAAAAAAATATAATTGTAACACTGAGTTCACAGAAATATACACATCTTTGTAATTATATGAAACATTAAAGTGATGATGTTAGATGACTGTTATATGGTGGTTGTAGTGGTATAGTGGTGGTGGTGAAGAGGATGGTGTTAATGGTGGTGATAGTGGAGGGGGCAAAGAAAGGACAGGGACATAATATGGTTTTAGTGATGGGGATAGTGAAGGGGGGAAGAGGAAAGGATGTAATAATATAGTGTTGATGGTGAGGTTACTAAGGCAATATTGTGTTGTTGATGGTGAGGTTTTAGTGATGGTGATAGTGAAGGTAGGAAGAGGAACGGTGTAATAATAGTGTTGATGGTGAGGTTTTAGTGATGGTGATAGTGAAGGGGAAAAGAGGAAGGGTGTAATAATAGTGTTGATGGTGAGGTTTTAGTGATGGTGATAGTGAAGGGGGAAAGAGGAACGGTGTAATAATATAGTGTTGATGGTGATGTAATATAGTGATGATGGTGAGGTTACTATAAGGTCTGTCCTGTTGGTAGGCAGCAGGACAGAGAAACAGTTTTAGAGCGATTATTAAATGGAATAAGTAGCAGGGAAGGGAGAGAGAAAGAGAGGGGATGGGGGAGGGACAATAGGAGAAAGGGGGAGAGAGAGGGTGGAGGGAGATTGGAAAGAGGGAGGGAGGGAGGGAGATATGTAAGGGTGGCATATGAAGGGAGGGAGGGAAAGGAAGGAAGGGTTTGGCCTGGAAAGGAAGAAGGAAAGGAGGAAGGAAGATTTTGAAGGAAAGGAAAAGGGAAGAGAGATGGGTATGGAAAAGGAATGAGGGTAGGAGGAGAGGGTCTAGCGAGGAAGGAAAGGAGAAAAAGAATCAGAATAACAAAAAGAACTGGAAAAGTACAGGAGAAAGAGGAAGGAAAGAAGAATTTGAAAGAAAAGAGAGAGGAAGGGAAGAATAAAAGAGAAAAGGTAGGAGAAAGGGTGTGAAAAGCACGAGGGAAAGGGATGAGAAAAGGAGAGAAGGGAGGGAGGGAGGGAGGGAGATGAAGAGAAGGGAGGAAGGTTGAGGGGGAACATCCATTCACTCAGACTTGACAAAACCCTCCTCTTAATCCTCTCTCTCTCTCTCTCTCTCTCTCTCTCTCTCTCTCACACACGTTTACTAGGACACATAGGCTAAATACAAACATGTATATACAACAACACATACATGTACAATCGCGCACATATTGCAATCACATACACACACACACATACACACAACATCACGTATATTCTTCACACATACACTTTCACAAGCACAAATAATAAGGACAAAGATAAGAACAAATAATCACACACACATAATTATTAACACACACACACACACACACACACACACACACACACACACACACACACACACACACACACACTAGCACAACTATATATCTACATGTACACCCTCTGACATGTATATTTATCTTCATACATATATGTACAGAAATATACACACACAATGTTTGCACTCCTGACAGACACGCATAACTTTGTGTACACGTCAACACACATACACACACACACGCTGTCACGTAAACTCACATAAACACACACACAAAAAAAAAATCGAACACACACACATACACACACACACACACACAAGCACACTGTCACGTACTCACATAAACACACACACAAAACAAAAATCAAACATACACACACACACACACACACACACACACACACACACACACAGATGAAGGTGCAACATGTGTATCATCAGTAATCTGCTCAGACAACTTACATCCTTACCTCTTGTCCCTCACTCCGTCACCTGTCACACACACACACACACAAACACACACACACACACACACACACACAAACACCTGTAATGGTATGAGGGGACAACAATAGTGCTTTTCCCATAACGACATAAACACTTTTTTTTTTTTTTTTTTCAATGTATCAAAATTGACAAAGTGGCGATGGTGTTGGGGGAGAGAGATGTAAGGGGAGGAGAGAATTTAAGAGAAAAAGATATCATGGGCATGGTGTAGTGTAGGGGGGATCTGGGGTGGGTATCTGGGGTGGGTTAGGGGTGGGAACTGTTGTATAAATAGTGAGAATGGAAGTAATTGGATAATAACAATAATAATAATAATAATAATAATAATAATAATAATAATAATAACAATAATAATAATAATAATAATAATAATAATAATAATAATAATAATAATAATAATAATAATAATAATAATAATAATAATAATAATAATAATAATAATAATAATAATAATAATAATAATAATAATAATAATAATAATAATAATAATAATAATAATAATAATAGCATACTTTGGAAGAATCATGGCACTCCAATGTACCAAAAAAATAATTACTACCTTAATGTAGCCCTATATAATTCCCTACACACACCAACTACACCTTGGCCCTACACGTATGTATGTACCCTCGGCACTAATTAAGGTTTTTGTTCTTATGGGTAATAGGTTGGGTCGAGACACATGGCCACACACAATCGAATATTTTCCGGTCCAGTGAAGGTGAATGTGGAGGAAGGAATGGTAAGAATCTGCCCCAGTGTTGTATAGGATGTGGTTGGTTGCTACTATACTACTACTACTACACTACTACCACACTACTACCACACTGCCATCACAACCACCACACCCACCACACTACTACCACACTGCCATCACCACACTATCACCACTACTACCACACTACTACCACATTGCCATCACCACCACCACACCCACCACACTACTACCACATTGCCATCACCACACTATCACCACTACTACCACACTACTACCACACTGCCATCACCACCATCACACCCACCACACTACTACCACATTGCCATCACCACACTATCACCACTACTACCACACTACTACCACACTGCCATCACCACCATCACACCCACCACACTACTACCACATTGCCATCACCACACTATCACCACTACTACCACACTACTACCACACTGCCATCACCACCACCACACCCACCACACTACTACCACATTGCCATCACCACACTACCACACGACCAGCAAACTACTACCATACATCACCATAAAACCTCCTAAGGGACCCTGTGATATAGTCAGAAAATTGGAGATAAATGAGTCCTACAAATATTGCCACGAAACACACACACCTATTTGGAAGGAGCTTGTTTCGTGGTATAATCAGGAGGAATCAGAAGCCTCCAATTCTCATACACAATCCCAGGGTCCTTATTAAACTCTTTGGATGTGTATATTCGAGGTCAAAAGTTCTGCTATATATACTTGTCTGGCAATTAACCTGTATTATACCTGTATTTCAATCAATTAACTCTTTCTATACCTGTAAGTCAACCTGTACTATACCTGTGTTAATTAGTTCTTATTATACCTGTGTACCTGTATTATACCTGTGTTAATTAGTTCTTATCATACCTGTGTCAATTAACTTTTTCCATACCTGTGTCAATTAAGCTTTATTATACCTGTAAAATAACTCTTTCCATACCTGTGTCAAATAACTCTTATTATACCTATGTTAATTATAATTTAGTACACCTGTCTATTAATTAACTCGCTCCATACCTGTGAGGATATAATTATATGAACATAACTAGTGTCTTAATTAAAAGGAGTAACTGTTGTAAGGAATAATTGAAGGACTACAGCTCCCTCCAAATTATACCACGAAACAGATTCCCGATTAAATAATATTGAAGTGACCTGTTTCCTGGTGACGGTGGGTTTGGAGGAATGACAACCACTCGGACGAATATTTGCCACGACGCATCTATGAGTCATCCTTGCACGAGAGAGTCAGTAAACAATCTCCATTAAAGCGTCCATTAAAGTTTGTGACCAACTAATCCTCAAAGTTGAGTCAGTCGTCAAAGCTGTATAATATTAAGGGGGTGCGGGAGTAGGGGACAGGTTTAGGGGGGGGGGGACTGGGGGGAGGGAAAGGGGAAAGGGGGACAGGTTTGGAGGGGGGTAGAAAGCCTGTCTCCTATTCCCACTAACCCCTAACCCCCTCCAAGCCTGTCTCGTTACTTTCACACACCCCAAACTCCCCCCTCGACCCCTCACACCCCCCATGCTTGCCCCCCTACTCCCGCACCCCCTTAAGGTGGGGAAGGGGGTGAGGTGCTTCCCTTTATATATTTCTCTATCCCTTCAATTCTCTCCTTCTCCATCCCTTCAATTCTCTCCTTCTCCATCCTTCCAGCATCCTCATTTTCCTT
>JAWZYT010006435.1:22500-25000 GCA_034508575.1 Petrolisthes manimaculis | reverse complement strand
TATTCTGTACTGACACAAGCAGAATTAATATTTCCTTACGGTATCATAATGTATATATTATTATTTATCTTTATATTCTGTACTAACACATGCTGAACATAATATTCCCTTACGATATAATACTGTATATATTATCTATCTTTATATTCTATACCAACACATACACAGCTTATTTAATCACGTAATCATACATATTGAAGTATGGTACCTTCATATTCTATACAAACACATACACAGCTTATTTAATCACGTAACCATACTTATTGAAGTATGGTATCTTTATATTCTATACAAACACATACACAGCTTCTATAATTACGTAACCATACTTATTAATACATTATCTCACCTTTTGTCAGCATCTGGATGGAGGAGATCAAACGAAACACAAGAATTTACCCAAATAATGAAGCCCAACACAAGACAAGCCAAACTCCCGAGGCACCCAACGAAAACCTCCACTGCGCAGCCTTGCTCACGCAGGCAGTGTGTGGGTTGTCCCATTATAATACCACACGGGGGAGTACCAATTAATATTATCATTATATACTTTAATATTTATCACTTAATTTACTTATTTCTTGTTGAAATATATATAATTGTGTTTCCAGGTTTACATAATAAGGAAGAAATATAATAATAACTTAATGTTTTATAATATGGAAGAGATTTAAACCACGTGTCATTTGTCACTGAAAGCCGACCCTCACGTGAAGCAACATGTCATGGAGGCCAGCCATTTAATTGTTCACTGTCTACGTGACTTATATTATATCCTTCACAACTCGAAAGGAAGTTAGAGAAATCAGAGGGATGATAGATAGACATAAATACACTCATGAATATATTATTAAACAGATAAAGTTGGTCATATCTATTACTTTATAAATTTGTTCCTTACGTAATCATGTCGAAGAAAAAATTAATAATATCGGATTAATAAAATTGACCTTTAAATCTTTAATACAACTATAGGTATAATTTTTCACTTGCGTACAAAACCCGAAGCAATGTACGAAGGTATTGGAGGAAGAAGAAATTGGCATAAAATAATATTACGATATACATACACACACAGAAGCCTGACTGCCTCACTTACACACACATATACACACGCACACACACGCTGCTTCTTCTTTTCTCTCTCTCTCTCTCTCTCTCTCTCTCTCTCTCTCTCTCTCTCTCTCTCTCAACGCGAATTGTTTGTTTACCCACGACGGGGCTGAGTTGGACAATGGACACTAAGAGAAGAGAGTGATTATCCTTACATTCGACCCATACACTAAGTCTTATAGTCCGGCTGACACACGGACAACTAGTTATTATTATTTTCTCTCCCTATTATTATTTTCTCTCCACAAGAATTCGTACACACGCTGTTATTTTAGAGGGTTAATTAACAACATATATAAAATAGAAGACTACGTAACTGTAAATCAACATAATTATTAGGTTTGTTATTGTGCAGTCATCGAGTCACTTGGTAGAACATTCATTGAAGTACACCTAGAATAATTACCACCTCTCTTTTTCAAATAGCCTGTGTAAGAATATTTGTGGCCATCTGTACAGTCACGAGCACTAATATGTATTCAGTTGTACTTCGAATACCTAGAGAAAAAGTAAAAAATAAATGTACAATAAGATAGACCTCCATTGGAATTACTTCGTCGGTGAATAAATTTGGCCTATTCAAACTTTTCAACCAAGAGCTGTATACTTATTAGTGCTGGCGACTGTACACCCTTCCACTGGTTGGCCTGGGGGGCGGGAAGGGGGTGCTGGGGTTGGGGGGAGGAGAGAGGGAAGGGGGGGGGGGAATTACTCTGGATTTACACACGACTACAAATATTTCTCAGTTGGGAGGCGATTGGTTTGGATTCGGGGCGAGGAAGGATTGGTTAGGACAAGGATTAAAGAGATCATTTGGGAGATTTCACATGATGCAGAGTAAGAGAGAGAGAGAGAGAGAGAGAGAGAGAGAGAGAGAGAGAGAGAGAAATTAGTGACAGAGAGAAAGGCACACGGACGGAAGGACATAATTGGAGAGCAAGAAGTAGCATTTGTCGATCCATTAAAAAAATATTATTCTAGGGAGCATTTTGACTCGGGAGCATAAAGCCTACAGTATATATTTATGTAGGCGAGGTAGGAGTAGTAGTGGAGCATATCGACTGGGAGCATAATTATATAGACGAGGTAGAGGAGAAGAGATAAAGCATTTCTGACTGGGAGCATATATGTGCGAAGTAGGCTTGTCGGAGCATTTTAATAGTCTGGCTATAGAGAATTTATGGGCAAGGTAGGAGTAGTGGAGCATTTTCGACTCGGAGCATATATTATGAGCGAGATTAAGGAGGAGAGATAGGACTTTTTTTTCATGGAGAGGAGCATATATATGGACGAGGTAGGCATAGTGGAGCATAGTAGTAATACAGACATTTGGGAGCATATATTATGAACAAGATGAAAGAGGGAAGATAGGACATTTTTTTATCAT
>JAWZYT010006435.1:0-15000 GCA_034508575.1 Petrolisthes manimaculis | reverse complement strand
GAGAGAGAGAGAGAGAGAGAGAGAGAGAGAGAGAGAGAGAGAGAGAGAGAGAGAGAGAGAGAGGATAAAGTGATTAACAACAACAACAACAACAACAAACACTTTTATTGGTTCTTCTTCTTCTTCATAATCTGGGAGAGAGACTGAAGTTGAATATGTTATCATCATCATTATGTTGGGGGTTGAGGGAGTTTGGAAGGTAAATATTCTAAGTTCCTTCCAAGCAAGATCATATTTTATAGAATCATCTGACCTCCAGCTTCTTATCAGAGAGTTGGAGGAAGCCCATAAATTTGGATGGAGTACGTTTTTTTTTTTTTTTTTTTTTTTTTGACCTAAGGACGGATGATAGCGAGCACTGATGACGGTGATAATGTGTACCCGGGTAAGCAGTTGACATCATGACTGAGACGGGAGGAAGGACGGATGTTGGAGGACTGAGAACTGAGGAAATAGAATAGGCTGTTGTGATAGTGAGTGCATGCATGGGTCAGGACGGATGATGGAAGACTGAGAACGAAGGAAATATACAGTATGTCAATGTAATAGTGGGTCGAGGGGACGGAAGACGAGGGAAGGGAGATGACGGAAGGTCTGACGGACGGTGAGGGAAGGTCTGATGGAGAGAGAGATAAGGAATATGAGGGACGGGTGGAAGGAGAGAGAGGTGAGGGACGGCCTGATGGAGGGTGAGGGAAAGGAGATGAGGGATGGTCTGAAGGAGAGAGCAGTAAGGGAGATGAAGGATGGCCTGACGGAGGGTGAAGGAAAGGAGATGAGGGAAGGCCTGATGGAGGGTGAAGGAAGGAAGGGAGCCAGGGTGGACAGACGGTCATCACCCTACAGCCGCTCGTTGTCTTCTGGTTCAATCTTCACATGCTGGAGGCACCTCGGACCCCTCCTGAGGCCCCTCCTCTTCCCCTCAGTCCCTCCCCTCGGTCCCTCCCCTCGCGGGCGGGCCTAACTTTCCGGCTGTCCCCTCCTGGAAGCGTTGGCTGGCCGCTCGTGCCACCTGGTGGTCGCTGTCACAACTTGCTGACCATCGATTGTGTCCAGCGAGCGGTTCCTGGCCTGTCCATCTGTCCGTCCACCACACACACACCCGCCGCCGTCACACCCACACCACACTATACACCACACTATACATATCACACACACACATACACATATATCCATAACCATACAGTCACCACACCACCATCATCACCACCACCACCATCATCGTCATCACCACATACCCTACACCAACACCATCAGTCTGTCCTTTCCTCACTACTTTCTTCAGACTACTTCAGTGTGTCTGCGGCCTTCCTTCCGCTCCAGGCGCCTTCTCCGCCGCCGCCGTCTCCACACACACCCAGCGTCTCCACCTTCTGCTCCTCCCTCACTAGCCTATCTGTGCCGTGTGCCTTCATGTATTTGTAATTTGATTTTTTCATGATTTTGTGTTTCTTAATACAATAGAAATTTTCCCTGAATGATTTAATACTTTTCATATGTCAACGTATCTCAAATTAATTCTATAAATAATACAACATTTGCATACAAGGGAATGATAAACTATACCTTACTTAATAAATACGAACAACAGTATAATTATAAACCAATAATTTATACATAGTTACAAATATATTAATGTATGTCATATTATAATACACATTGCACTGCCGAAGTAATATTTGTGTCATAAGGAAGCCATTGTTTTTAATTAAAGAGCACTCGACGAATTAAAGGAAGACATGACTTAATTTGTTTGGCTAATTGGAGGCAACTGATTCCTCCATAACAATACTATGTCAAGATCATCATTAGAGGAATAATCATCATCGTTATCATCACCATCACACACACACACACACACATCCATGACACCTTTTCCTTCTTCTAATCGCCAAAACATGAACACTTCTCTCTCTCTTTCTCTCACTTTCTCTCTCTCTCAACTAGCTTAGAATTGAATATTTTTACCATTGATAATCTATGAGGGATGCACTATGAATGTCACACACACACACACACACACACACACACACCAGCTTCTATTCAGTAAGGAGTCAGGGTGAAAATCATGTGATATAGAACATTTACTCTGACATTTGAAAAGTTAGTAACATCTTCTGGTATTGAAGTGATTGATGGTTCTGAAAGGTTACTTATTTGCATTTAGAATCCTCATATATTTTGGAATCCTTATATAATTATTTTAGAATCCTGGTCTATTTTAGAAGCCTTATACATTTTAATATCTTAATATATTTTAGAATCCTGATATAATTTAAATACGAGATAAGCGAGATAAGCGAGATAAGACGAGATAAGCGAAATAAGACGAGATAAGCGAGATAAGACGAGATAAGCGTTGGTTCACTAATATATTAATTCATGTGTCAGATAATTCGAAGCTTCAACAAAAACATAGAGGACACGAATTATGGTTCGTAACTGTACACTCACAATCCAAAATTTGTATCCAGGTCTTGTTGAAGTTTCGAATCATTTGACATACTAGTGAACCAATTACACGCTCATCCTGTTTCATATTTACTTGAGCTCGTTTAATACCCGAACAGGCTATTCGAAGCAAGCTTGGATACACATTTTGGATTGCGAGTGTACAGTCACGAGTACTAATAAGTAGACATCTTTAGTTGAAGCATTGAACAGTTCATTCATTTCACCAACGTATGAATTCCAATGGAGATCGTATTGTGTATTTATTTACTGTCTCTAGTAGGTATTCGAAGCACACCTGTATATTTATTAGTGATCGTGACTGTACATGATCACCCTCCTGCCTGCATACAAAAAAAAAAAAAAAAAAAAAAAAAAAAAATAGCATAGAATAAAATTGGTGCAGTTTGTCTTGATCTACATGACATTTACCGAAAAAAAAATATATATATATATAAGAAATGAGACGAGGGAACAGGTAGGTACAATTTAGCCAGGTCAAAAAAAAAAAAAAATAGAATACGGCAACATTAACATGCATTGGAAGTTTGAAGTTAGCCATTCTTATGTGCCTTCATTTTTTATCTCCCAACTTTCTTTCTTTATATCATATTCATTACGACCTCTCTCTCTCTCTCTCTCTCTCTCTCTCTCTCTCTCTCTCTCTCTCTCTCTCTGTGTGTGTGTGTGTGTGAAAGGCAATGTTTTACAAGTTCGAGTATAAGTTTATGAGACCCAGTTTTAAAAGAGTGAAATATAAATGAAAAATATAAATATCTTAGAGCAAATTTTTATGAGGACATTTTTAAGAGCAAGTTAATAAGAGCAAGATATAGAGAGTAAATGAGTCATGAGGGACATATGACAGAAGGACTGTTTATGAGTGAGCTAAATGTTTAAGAGATCCTAAATCATAAAATGGCAGAGAGATCTTAATTAAAGAGAGATAAAATTATATGACTGTAAGATTGATTTTGAGACACACTGAAAAAAAATCCTAAGAAACATAATTTTGAAGAACTTGGTGGATTTTCTGTGAGTTTATTTTTTGACAGATCCTAAAAACAAATATATAAACACGAAATGGCCAAAAAGACAATAGGCAAGGATTATAATATATGAGTCTAGATTGGGGGATCCTAAAAAAAATACAAAACTTACAAAATCCTGAAACACTAAAGGATGCCACTGTAGGATGCTATAGGATTGTGTGTGAGCCTATAACTGATAAATAAAAGGTGATTCTGGCTACCACAACAAATATACATTACTCTCACTGGGAGGATGAATTGTGTGTGTGTGTGTGTGTGTGTGTGTGTGTGTGTGTCACGTGAGTACCTAGTCAGCGGGAGGGCTGCACATAATCTTCTGTTTTACGGTCGTGACGGTAAACTGCGGAAGTCTGGGAAGCGTTCACGACAACATTTATATCACGGCAGAGAGAGAGAGAGAGAGAGAGAGAGAGAGAGAGAGAGAGAGAGAGACGTACGCTGCACACCCAAATTTCGAAGATTAAGAGTTGGTCTGGTTTCACTCAAAGTTGGGCATTTAGTGGGTATTAAAACCAGGCGTGTGGGGCAGTAAAGATCAAGGCATTGTGTGTGTGTTTGTGTGTGTGTATGTGTGTGTGTGTGTGTGTGTGTATGTGTGTGTGTGTGTGTGTGTGTGTGTGTGTGTGTGTGTGTGTGTGTGTGTCGCCAGCATTCTGATTTCTGGTAATTGTTTTGGTCTAGACAGCCAACCAACCAACCAACCAACCAACCAACCACATGTAAATAAAACCTTCTGGCAACATAGTCAAGTGATGGATGCTGAACGTGTTGGTAAATCTACGTGGAATTTTAGCAGTGTTAGAATGTGTGTGTGTGTACACCACATATATAGTCTTGGACATTAACTCCTTCCTGCCTCACTCACCTGACACCCTACACCTTTATCAGTCTGCCATCACCACCACTACCACCATCACCACCACCATAACCAATACCACAACCTTAACCAACCTGATCCCCACCACTACCACAACCATCACCACCACAAACAAACACAACCATCACCAACACCATCACCACCACCACCACCACCATCACCATCATCATCACCATCACCACCATCATCACCAACACGTAAACATTATAAGAACATCGTGTATAAAATAATGTTATGCAAAGATATAAACGTTCTATCAATTTTTTTTTATATATATATATATAAGGGTCTTGACAACATCTAAGCATTGCCAAAGTACCGTATGCAAAATTAATTAATGTTTTTAGAGGATATTATTAGTTACGTATTTTATGTATCTTATGTATTTTATGTATCTTATGTAAATGATTTGTAGTCGTGTAATCTGTTTTCTGATATAGTTAGGAGGAACCAGTTTGTCTTCCAATTTGCCAACAAGACAGTTTTTTAAGGGGTTTAGTACATACAGTGTTGGTAAATTTGGAGCAACTGATTCCTCCAAACTATTCCAAGCAACAGGCCACCAGTATTTTTGTTCATTTGGTTTTGTTTCCAGGTATAGTTTGGAGGAATCAAGGCGCTCCAATATACTAAAAGTGTACTATATATCCCCTTAAACGTTTTTACAGCACACCCACCTCCTCTAACTGACACAAATGTAAACGTTCTGATAAGAAAGTGATAAACATTGAAGTAACGAAATAGAGAAAGAAACCTTCTGCCAACATAGGAACGTTTTGGCTAAGTGCTGTTTTTGTCATTATCCGATACCATTATATTATTAGGGAAGTACTACGTATACATATGATTATTATTAGGCTAACATTGGGCGATACTAGTGAAGCAGAAAAAGTTTCCCTTGTAAAACGTCTAATCTAAGTTAATCTAACCTAACCTTTAATCTAATCAAATGTAATCTAAAGTAACTTTATTTCATCTAAGCAAATCAAACCTAACCTAATCTAACTAACATCAATTTAATCTAACTTAATCTAACCAAACATAATCTAATCTAACGTATCCTAAAGTAACTTACACCAAACCTCACTAAACCTATCCTTATCTAACATACATTAATCAACTTGAACTCTATCTAACCTAACATAATCTAATCTAACGCATTCTAACATAACTTAATCATAAATACCTAACCTAACCTAACATAACATAACTTAATCTAATCTAACGCAATTTAACGTAACTTAATAAAATAAACCTAACCTAACCTAACCTAACCTAATCTAACATATTCTATCTTAACTTAATCATATATCTTAACCTAACCTAACCTAACCTAACCTAATCTAATCTAACGTATTCTATCTTAACTTAATCATATATCTTAACCTAACCTAACCTAACCTAACCTAATCTAATCTAACGTATTCTATCTTAACTTAATCATATATCTTAACCTAACCTAACCTTACCTGATACACCTTCCTCCTGCAGTGGCTGTCAAAGTGTTTGGCTGGAGCTCTTACTTACATGTGATAAACGTGAAGCCTTCCGAGGAGCGTGTCTTTCAGGGGTCCCTTTAGGCAGTAATATCCCTTGATTCCATCTTGCAACTGCCTCCGTAATGTAAGAGCAATATTGCCCTCCCATTCCACACACCATTTACCTCCATCTCCCTATTATTCCATAAGCCAATTAGCCAACCTTACTTACCTTGGGTCCTGAGGCAAGGGGGCGTTACAGGAGGTGCAGTTTGCTTATGAATAGAGCAAATAAGCAGGTTGAGGCTCATTGGTGTGAGGCAAATATTGGCGTTGACCCCCAGGGAGACGACCAATCCCGCCCCACCGTCACGCCCCGCCACCAATGGGGAAGCGTTTGTGAATATGATAATGAGCATCAATCACAGGAAGTGCGTGCACCTTCTCCCCTTAATTACTGATATCTGAGGCTCCTGCACACACCATCAGCCGCCTTGCCCTCGCCTTCCGTCCCATATCAACCTTACGCCGCCGGGAGATAAGGCCGAGTGTCCCCCACGCCGATATCACGACGCCTACGTCCCTCTGGCTTTAATTACGAATATGCTAGGTTATCAAGATGTCAGAGGGAGCAGCGGAGGCCGAGGTACAAGCACCCTTACACCCCCAGGCCACAGGGACGGAAATTGCAGAGAGCGCAGAGTGGGATAGGACGGGCGTGTGCTAATTGTGAGTATGTAAATGAGACGGACCGCGATTATGGCATAGGAAGGAGATACAGACACCCACCACCACCACCACCACCACCACCACCAACGCCGCCTCAGTCCTGATCGATAAAAGGAAACTCTGGGGCGAATCCAGACGCAAGCAGAAGCGGACCTCACATGATAGTTTGTCTCCCTGGATCACTCTCCTAATTACCATCATTAAGGAACCCCGTGATGTAGTCTGAGAATATTGAAGATTGGGGAGTCCTTCAAACATTGCCTACGAAACTCCACCTATATTGAAGGAGCTTGTTTCGTGGCATAGTCAGGAGGAATCAGAAGCCACCAAGTCTCATACATGATCACAGGGGGTCTTTTAAAGGGATTGGGAGAAACTCTAGACTACCGGTAATCTATAGGGTTAATGAATCCTCCAAATTATGCCACGAAACAGATACCCTAATACTAACATTGGGGTGATTAGTTGCATGGCACAGGTTGGAGGAATTAACAGTTCTCCAGTTTACCAATAAGCGGTTCTCCCCTTCATCTCTAGTGAGTGAATTAAAGAGCTACTGACTCGTTAAAGTTATGTCAAAAAGTGGTAATATTATTGTGGCTATTTATTATTAGTATTATTATTTATTTATTTATTTATTATTATTTATTATTATTTATATCTGTTTATGCATATATTAGTGGTTTTATTTATGCCTATGCTAATATGTATGTTTGTGGCTATTATTATTATTATTATTTTCATTTATGTCTGTTTATGGATATATTAGTGGTTATATTAATGCCTATGCTAATATATATGTTTGTGGCTATTAATATTATTATTATTTATATCTGTTTATGGATATATTAGGGATTATATTTATGTCTATGCTAATAATTATGTATGTTTGTGTCTACATCAAAACCGTACAGTATGTTGTAATGAAGTGAGGTATGTCATAATAGAGTGACAGTCAGGTATGTCATAATCAACTTGGCATGTCACACGGTCGTTTCTCAATTCTAATACAGTGACATATTAGGCTTAGAGGGATGGGGAGGGATGGAGGGAGGGAGGGTCTGAAGAGGTGGGGGGGTTGGGGGGGGGGTTGGGGGGAGCTAAGTAAAGGGGGGATGTGGATCATAATAAGGATGAGAGTAAAAGTTGGGGTTAATTAAAGGAAGAGTGATATTAATACTTAACTTATATTACACTTTCCTTTACTTACTTAGATCTCGCTTGCTCACTTTCCTATACTACTCTATACGTGTGTGTGTGTGTAAGAGAGAGAGAGAGAGAGAGAGAGAGAGAGAGAGAGAGAGAGAGAGAGAGAGAGAGAGAGAGAGAGAGAGATAGAGAGAGAGAGAGTTAGTCTGTATATCCCTGTTTGTGTGTAAGAGAGAGAGAGAGAGTTAGTGTGTATGTGTGTGTGTGTGTGAGAGAGAGAGAGAGAGAGAGAGAGAGTGAGTGTATATATGTGTTCGAGAGAGAGAGAGAGAGATAGATAGATAAATAGAGAAAGAGAGAATGTGTGTGTGTGTGTGTGTGTGTGTGTGTAAGAGAGAGACAGACAGACAGAGTGAAAGAGAGAGAGTAAGAGAGAATATAATTATGTGTGTTTCTGTTTATATGTGTTAGGTCACCTCTGGGCAGCTAGGGTTGAGGAGGTGACTGCTGCTACTCCTCAATCTCCCTTTAATTAACCCTTCGTCTTTCCCGTCCCATGCCTTGTTCAGTGTTCATATGGCCCCGAAATCGATCCATCTGCCTCCGCCTCTGAATGCCTCACGTCACACGATCTTGGGGAGAGGGCTGAGTTCTTGGAGACAGGGGGTCCTAGATTAACTGTGTATTAATTAGCAGAACGGTAGGTTTGACAGGTGGGGGGGAAGGCTCCTCTGAATAATCACCTGAGAATGGAGTGAGTGGCTCTGCATATGTGTGTGTGTGTGTGTGTGTATGGTAGCCTATGTTTGTGTATGTATGTGTGTGTATGGTAGCCTATGTGTGTGTGTATGTGTGTTTGTGTGAGTAGCCTATGTTTGTGTATGTATGTGTGTGTATGGTAGCCTATGTGTGTGTATATGTGTTTGTGTGAGTAGTGAGTGACTCTGCATATGTGTGTGTGTGTGTGGCAACCTATGTGTGTGTTTATGTGATTGTGTGAGTAGCCTATGTTTGTATATGTGTATGTATGTGTTTTTATGTGTATTGGTAGTCTATGTATGTGTGTGCATGTATGTGTGTGTGTGTATGTTTAATTGTGTACGTTCTCTACTGTAAACGTGAGCATGATCGACTTGGCCCCCTCCCTTCCTTCCTGACCCCATGTGTCCTCTGTGTTTATATATACATTGTCTTTCCTCAGGGTTGCATGTATTTGTTCTGCTCTCGTCGTGTGGAGTGATAAAAAAGGTATGTCTTTCGGCCACTTGTGATGCTGTAATAATTCTCGCTATTTACACCACAAGCTCTCACCCAGATTGACGTGAGGGCCTCAGAGTCGACCCCTTGAACTCATCAGCATCGCCTCCTCCACACACACACACACACACACACACACACACACACACACACACACACACACACACACGCATCTCAATTCATGCACACAACTCCCCCCCCACACACGTTTCAGCACACACACACACACACACACACACACACACACACACACAGCCTATACACTCTGTTTTCTTTCCACGAATCCTCACCGTTTGAACTGTTATTCGTTCCACCAGCCTCCCCCCAGCGTAGCCTTAATCCACTTTCTCCTTTTTCACCTTCTCCATTTTTCTGTCTCACCATATCCCCGGCGTCTGTTATTCTTTTTCCGGGACTTCACAATTTTTCGCCTTTTATTTTTGTCCTCCCTGCCTTCGTGTGTTTTTCGAGGGCGCTTCCATTGTGGGTCTAACCTGCTTTGTCTTCCGTCTGTTTACAGGGGCTGGTTGGCTGGCTGGCGTGGACTGCAAGACGAAAAGGAAGGGCTGAATTGGCTGAATGAAGGGGAAGAAGGAGAGACAAGAGGAATTGCTGTTGTTGCTGCTGTTACTGCTGTTAATATTAGTATTTGTAACATAAAGTAGGACTGTACATATTATTAGATAGACAGAGATGAAAGTAGGAATAAGTAAAATATATTTGTTATATATTTGTTTATTTTAGTCACAATGTATACTTTACACTCACGCACACACACATACACACAATATAAAAGAAAATTAACACAACATATTTACTTATCAAAAAAAAAAAAAAAAAAAAAGAGTAAAAAACCAACAACTAAGAAATCTGAACGAAAAATATCAATTAAGGAATAACAATAAATTTAAAAAACAAAACAAAATAAATGAACAAAAGCAACATAATGGATAGAGAGAAAGAAGAGAGAACTTATTGCATCCCATTATCACAGGACCAAAATATTCAAGAAAAATATCAATTAATTAAGGAATAAGAATAAATAAAAAACAAAAAACAAAAAAAACATAATGGATAGAGAGAAAGAAGAGAACTTATTGCATCCCATTATCACAGAACCAAAATGTTCAAGAATACGCCCCCGTGGTTGGTACAGACGAGGGAGTAAAGGCCATTTGTAAAGCAGACCTGACACAAATGTAAAGTGAGGAGTGATAATAATAACGCGACGTGGAGGGGAAGAGAAGGGCGCTACTAATATAAGAGAGAGAGAGAGAGAGAGAGAGAGAGAGAGAGAGAGAGAGAGAGGGCCTGGTGGTGGGTGGGTGGTGGTGGTGGTGGTGGCAGGTCAAGTAGAATTATTGGTTAAATGAATCCATGTTGACAATTTAAAGTGAGTGTTGGTGCATGGTGTTGTTGTTGTTGTTGTTGTTGTTGTTGTTGTTGTTGGTGGTGGTGGTGGTGTTAATGGTGTTAGTGGGGATGGTGTTGATGTTTGTGGTGTTGGTATTGGTGTTGTTGATGGTGGTGATGGTAGTGTTGGTGTTGGTGGTGTTAGTGGTGGAGATGGTAGTAGAGAGAGAGAGAGAGAGAGAGAGAGAGAGAGAAAGTGAGAGAGTGAGTGAGAGAGAGAGGGATCTGTTTCCTGTATTCGGCAATACGGTATGCATAGCGGCCTTTTGAAATCCTGTAGGCAGTCTCTCTCTTTCTCTCTCTCTCTCTCTCGTTTTCCCTTCTTCTACTCTTGTCCTCTCTCTCTCTCTCTCTCTCTCTCTCTCTCTCTCTCTCTCTCTCTCTCTCTCTCTCTCTCTCTCTCTCTCTCTCTCATTTTCCATTCTTCTCTTGTCCTCTCTCTCTCTGGCTCTCTCTCATTTTCCTTTCTTCTCTTGTCCTCTCTCTCTCTTTCTCTCTGTCTGTCTCTCTCTCATTTTCCTTTCTTCTCTTGTCCTTTCTCTCTGTCTGTCTTTCATTTTCCCTTCTTCTCTTGTCCTCTCTTTCCCGTTCCCTTCATACCAATTTTCCTCGCCTCTCCTCCTCCTCCTCCTCCTCTATCATTCTCGTCATCTCATTATGCATTCTTCCCTTCTCATCCTTCATTCTCCCTTCCCCTCATCACATCACTTCATAATATCTCATGCACCTCACTCATATCTTTTCTCTCACCTCCCATCTCTGCCTTATTGCTAGTCATTTTCATTTCGTCTATTACTACTCATTTCTCTGTCTGTATGTCTGTCTTTCTGTCTGTCTGTTTATCTGTCTGTCTGTTTAACTGTCTATCTGTCACACAATCTCATTAGTAATTTTATTTTTGTTTCATCAGTATAACTACATAATTATAGTTTTAACATTGAACATCTCTCTCTCTCTCTCTCTCTCTCTCTCTCTCTCTCTCTCTCTCTCTCTCTCTCTCTCTCTCTCTCTCTCTCTCTCTCTCTCTCTCCTTTCATCCCTCTCCTCCCCTCCCTGGCCCTCGCATTCCTCCCATTCCTTCCCTCCGTGCCTGTTGTATTCATCTTTCCCCTGGTCGCATATTCGTCCACTTCCATCCCCTCTCCTCTCCTCTCTTCTCCCCTCTCACCACATCCCCTCTCCTCTCCTCTTCTCCCCTCTACTCTCCTCTCCATTGTCCACATCCCCTCCCCTCTCCTCTTCTCTCCTCTCCTCTCCATCCATCCACCACATCCACTCATCCACATCTTATACAGTACGTCACATATTCATCCACATCTTATTCACTCACTCACCCATCCTTCATACACCAACCCATATTCATCATTCATTCATTCATTCAGCCATACGTTGTTATTCATATTTCCACACATACGTCATTTATTTATTTTTATTTATTTTTATTATAGTATCGTAATTATGTGAGTTTTTATGTTACTGCTATGAGTATTTAATATTTGTGTGTATGTGTGTGTGTGTGTGTGTGTGTGTGTGTGTGCAGTGACTATCGGGAGTATTTCTTTTATTCTTTTTTTTTTTTTTTTTTTCTTTTTTTGGTTTCACTGAGAATTCCGCCTGCACTCTCCGGTTGACTGACTGGCTGACTGGTTGGCTGGCTGGCTGACTGGCTGACTGGCTGACTGGCTGACTGACTGGCTGACCAATCGTTCCATGTTCAGACATTGAGTAATTTTTTTCTTTAAATAATATAAATATCTATTACCATTACTTTTTCCTTCAGTAGCCCATCCTCTGTCTCTCTCTCTCTCTCTCTCTCTCTCTCTCTCTCTCTCTCTCTCTCTCTCTCTCTCTCTCTCTCTCTCTCTCTCTCTCTCTGATATAGTGGTATAAGTGTGGTAGAGTGGATGTGTGTGGTATAGTGAGAATGGTGGTGTGTGGTGGTGTGTATGGTAGTGAGAATGGTAGTGGTGGTAGAGAGTATGGTGGTGTGTAGTAGTGGGTATGGTAGTGGTGGTAGAGGTGTGTGGTAGTGAATATGGAGGTGTGTGGTAGAGAGCATGGTAGTGAATATGGAGGTGGTGGTGGTGGTAGTGAATATTGTGGTGGTGGTGGTGGTGGTAGTGGTGGTTGTGGTGGTGGTAGTGGTAGTGGTGGTTGTGGTGGTGGTGGTGGTAGTGGTGGTTGTGGTGGTAGTGGTGGTTGTGGTGGTGGTAGTGGTAGTGGTGGTAGGTGTGGTAATGGTGGTAGAGAAGTACACATCACATCTTTTACACATCATCCCACCACGATAAAACCCTCCCCTCCTCAGCCTCGCCTCAGGGGAATTCAGTCCATCTCCACGCCACAAATCATTTTATTCACCAACACCAACACAACCACTACCACCACCACCACTACTACCACCACTACCATCACCATTACTACCACCACCACCACCATTACCATCACCATTACTACCACTACCACCACCATCACCACTACTACTATTACTGCTGCTACTTCTACTATCACCACTACCACCACCACCACCACCACCACCACCACCATTACCATCACCATTACTACCACTACCACCACCATCACCACTACTACTATTACTGCTGCTACTTCTACTATCACCACTACCACCACCACCAACAACAACATCACCATCACTAACACCATCACCACCACCATCACCATAACCCTCACTAACACACCCCATCACCACCACTAACACCATCATACCCTGCATGGCACAATGTGTTTGAAGGAATCACCACTGCAAGCTCGTCCTACAAAAATCACCAACAAAACAACACACAGAAATTTCACCCCCCCCCCTCAAACTGTATTCTAAAATGCACGTTGTATTATACTGTATCCATTCGCCTTAGTCGGTGGGAATCGTTCAGGTGCTCAAATCCTGAATGACGGGCCTGTGAGTGTCAATATTCTCTCCCTATGGCGGATAAACAAACAGAGATTGTGCGGACCAAAGAAAGAAAGAAAAAAAGTGCATCTTCCGGGCGTGCTATTTGTAAATATTGATATTAGACATCAGCTGTCAAATCTCGCAGCCCCCCTCGGGAAGCCAGTGGCAGGCCATTTCCACCCTTACCGTCAGTCCACCGGTAGTATCATTCCCCACGTTCTCCTTCTCTTATATACGTGAGTTCCTTGCTTCTATCACCTCATATCGGACACCACACACTCCCCACCCTGCCCTCCACTTGACAGGGGACCAATACCGGTTGTACAGTGGATGTAAAATGAATAAAAGTGTCGGGTGGTGTGGAGTGAGGTAGGGAGGGAGGGGGGTTGATGGTAAGGGTGAGTGTCGCGTGGCAAGGGGGGCGGGCAGCCGAGAGGAGATGATGCATTTGATCCAATAGGTTGTCGGTGGGTGGGAAAGATTGATAAAGTGACGGACGGCCCCTAGAGGTTATGATGGGGAAGAGAGAGAGAGAGAGAGAGAGAGAGAGAGAGAGAGAGAGAGAGAGGGAGAGAGAGAGAGATAGGGAGAGAGATGTACTGTATTTGGTGTTTCAGTGGAGAGAGAGAGAAAAAAAAAGAGAGAGAATCAGAATCAGAATCAGAATTTTATTTTCATTTTTCAATATTTAACTCTCCTCCTCTTCCTTCCCCCCTCTCACCCTCTCGCCCTTTCCCCCTCCCCCCTCTCACCCTCCTACCTCTCCACCTCTCCCCCCTCCCCCCTCTCACCCTCCTAGTTCTCCCCCTCTCCCCCTCCCCCCCCATCTCCCCCTCACGACCACACAGTTCAAAGACACATCAGCCAGGAATGACGACTACAAGCAGTGATGGCATTATTCCCACGAGCTTCACTATATGATAATGATGATGGTGATGATTTTTGTAGTTGTGGTGATGATAATGAGGAGGAGGATTTTTGTTTTTGTAGTTGTGGTGTTGGTGATAATAATGATGATGATAATGATAGTGATGATGAGGATGGTATTCTTTTGATGGAGGTGATGGTGATAGTGATAATAATGATAGTGATGATAGTGCTGATGGTGATGGTAGTGATGGTAGTGGCAGGCGGCAGAGGAGGCACAAAGTCGATGGCACAAATCCCAGGAGTGCCACCGCAGCCGTCTCCATAAATCATAATGTGGGTGTGATGGCACTGTGATGGCACCTTGGCACTACCTGATGGATGGGCCAAGGGAAGGGGGGGGGATGGATGGATGGATGGAATGGGTGTGTGGCTGGATGGATGGATAGGTGGATGGATGGGGAAGAAGGGGTGTGGATGGATGGATAGATGTTTTGGTAGAAGGATGGAAGGGGAAGAGGGGGGGGGGGGATGGATAGATGGATAGGTGGATGGTTGGGGAAGAAGGGGTGTGGATGGATGGATAGATGTTTTGGTAGAAGGATGGAAGGGGAAGAGGGTGGGGATGGATAGATGGATGGATGGATGGGGAAGAGGGTGGGGATGGATAGATGGATGGATGGATGGGGAAGAGGGGGTGTGGATGGATGGATGTTTTGTTAGAATGATGGATAGAGGAGGAAGAAGGGGTGTGGATGGATGGATGGATGGATGTTTTGTTAGAATGATGGATAGAGGAGGAAGAAGGGGTGT
>JAWZYT010006434.1:0-32690 GCA_034508575.1 Petrolisthes manimaculis | reverse complement strand
ACTATGCCACGAAACAAACTCCTTTCACATAATATTATAATCTGGTGTTTCGTGGCAATATTTGAAGGGACTCGTTTATCTCCAATTTTCTGACTACATCACAATAGTGTATTTATTTGTTTTTTTTTTACTTGTTTTGCCTGTCTCCTGATGGATAAGATACTGTTTTCATCCCTCTGTGTGTGTGTGTGTGTGTGTGAGAGAGAGAGAGAGAGAGAGAGAGAGAGAGAGAGAGAGAGAGAGGGGTATTAAATTTAGTTTGAGGGGAAACTAGACGTGGGTGATAGTTGTTGTAAAGAGGATAGAGATAGATAGAGAGAGAGAGAAGAATAATGACGAAAAAAAAAACATGAAAGAATGAAAGAAGAAAATAGTGAAAGAAGTTAGTACTCTCTTAATTCTGGCAGTATTAATTTTCTCCTCTCACCCCTCTCCATCTCCCCTCCCCCTCCCCATCTCCCTCCCTCCCACCGGCCGCTTCTTACTCTCATCTAAACTTTGTCCAGCTCTTGTAAACATTACGGCCATTCTCTCTCTCTCTCTCTCTCTCTCTCTCTCTCTCTCTCTCTCTCTCTCTCTCTCATCCATTTTACATTTCCCTCCCCCCACACCCCCACCCTTTTTAATCCTTTCCACCATCGTTCTCTCTCTTTCTCTCTTTTTCTCTCTCTCTCACCACACAGATTTGTTTGTGTATATGTGAGAGAGAGAGAGAGAGAGAGAGAGAGAGAAAGTGAGAGTGAATAGCAATAATTGTTTGCATCTAGGAGAGGAGAGAGAGAGAGAGAGAGAGAGACGAGAGAGAGAGAGAGAGAGAGAGAGAGAGAGAGAATAGTAATAATTGTTTGTATCTAGGAAAACAGACAAACAGATAGACATAAAATTATTCAAAACCTGAAAAAATAATAAAAAACAAACATCTATACCTACCCTCAATATACCAACCAGTACACCCCAAAATATAATACTAATAAGGGAATTACACTACATTACATTACACTACATTACATAATAGTACATTACATTACACCCTGTACTCGTTTCCCCTAGTGCAGTCTTATATAGTGTGTATCAATAACACTTTGCTTAATTACACTTAATATACCTCTTTATGTGTCACACCTCGCTGCACCTTGTAATATATTTGATCCACGCTTCGTCGTGTGTGTGTGTGTGTGTGTGTGTGTGTGTGTGTATGTGTGTGTGTGTGTGTGTGTGTGTTGGACTATAATCTGTGCCAACATTTTCACCCCTTTTTTAATAATAATAACAATAATAATAATATTAACAATAATAGTATCATCGTCCACTGTATTTTATGAGACATAATTTGCAATATAGGAATTTAGGGAGACATATTATTATTATTATTATTACTATCATACTCTGTTTTGCTGTGATCGAATTGCCAGGAAAACATATTATAAAATTCCATTGCTTTCGCTACAGTACCTTATCAATATATATATGTAAATAATTAATACCAAGTCAGGGATGAAGATAATTAATTCCCTTTGACATCAATAACAACAACAACAACAACATCTTCGTAAGCAATATTAAAACGCGTGTTATAATAATAATAATAAAATATTGGAAGTAATTTTTTTGTGCTGTTAACTGGATGGGAAAGTTAATTATGGGCCGAACGAGGTGTTTAATATTAGGGTCTCAGAAAATAAATAAATAAATAGATATATAGAAAGACCCCAAGTTTATAGTGATATTATGTTTGTTTATTATTTAGGATGCACTAATAAATGTAACTTGATGATGGGTAATAATAATAATAATATAATAAAGCTCTCCTTCCTTCACTCTCACACCTCTCTCTCTCTCTCCTTCCTTCCTTCCTTCCTTTTCACACCTCTCTCCCTCTCCCTCCTTCTCTCTCACACCTCTCCTCTCCCTCCTTCTCTCTCACACCTCTCCCTCTCCCTCCTTCTCTCTCACACCTCTCTCCCTCTCACACCTCTCCCTCCTTCCCTCTCACACCTCTCCCTCCTTCCCTCTCACACCTCTCTTTCCTCTCCCTTCACACCCCACTCCTCCATCTCTTCATTAATATCTCAAACATGTCTTTTTTTTTCCCTCTCACCGCACCCTTAAACTTTCCAAATCTTGAAGAAAAGGTTGTCTCCCCTCCCTACTCTCTCTCTCTCTCTCTCTCTCTCTCTCTCTCTCTCTCTCTCTCCTCTCTCTCTCTCACACACACACACTATCTCTATCTATCTATCTATATATATATAAATCTAAATCTCTCTCTCTCTCTCACACACACACACACACTCACACTATATATCTATCTATTTATATCTATATCTAAAAATCTCTCTCTCTCTCTTTCTCTCTTTCTCTGTCACACACATACACACACACACACTCACACTCTCTCTCTCTGTCACACACACACACACACACACACACACACACACACACACACACACACACACACACACACACACACACACACACACACACACACACACACACACACACACAACCTCTTAAGCCCTGCATCCTAGCCAACGTAATCTCTCTCTTTGTATGAGGTTTGTGTTGGAGCCGAGTACAGTACAGGCAGCTGTGTTGTTTATCTATATACACAACTAGACACTATATAATAATACTGTATAATATAGGGCGTGGAAAGTTAATAGTATATAGGACAGTAAATATAAGGCTATCCATCTTGATTTTATATACTTTGTGTGTGTGTCAGTATCCATGGATATGTTTTATTTTATTTATATATTTGTTTATGTATTAACTAATTTATTTTGTTTTGTTTTTAAAGTTTCTCGAGTTATTTTAGCATACCAGTGATATTTATATATGTTTATTTGTTTATTAATTTCATTATTTGTGTTTTGAAGGTTTAGAGTCATTTATCATACAAGTGAATCAAGTTTTTATATTTTTTTTCATTTATTCATTTGTGTATTTATTTATATTTATTTTTTTAATTTGTTTTTTGAAGTTTCGAATCAATATACCAATGAATCTATTGTTTTATATATATATATATTATATATATATATATATATATATATATATTATATATATATATATATATATATATATGAATGTTTATGTTTTCATTTTGTTTTTTTAGATATTTATATATATTGGGTGTGTGTTTTTTTTTTTTTTTTTTTTTTTAAGTTTTGAGTCATTTAACATACCAGTGAATTAATTGTTTTTTTTATATATTTATTAATCTCTCCTCCACCATCTTATCTCCCCACCATCTTATCTCCCCACCAGTGCCTCCTAACATAGTGGACGACAAGAGTAGCAGCAGTGAGATACAGGTGAGGGAGAAGGCCAACGTAACTCTACAGTGTGCCGCTAGAGGGACACCAGAACCTAAGATTATGTGGAAGAGGGAGGACGGTGCCTATGATCGTCACCAACACCAGGAGTCCAGGTGAGGAAGGAGGAAGGAGGGAGGGAGAGAAGGAGTAGTGTGGGAGGGAGAGGAGTAGTGTGGGAGGGAGGGAAGAGGGAGTAGTGAGAGCAGTAAGAGAGGGAAGAATAGTGAGAGGGAAGGGGAGAAGTAGAGGGAGTGGTAAGGAGTAGTGAGGGATGAGGTAGGGAGGGAGAAGGGGAGTAGTAGTGAGAGAGAGTGTAGGGAGAAAGAGGGAGAGAAGTAAGAGAGGGAATAGTAGAATAGTGAGAGAGAGAGAGAGAGAGAGAGGTGAGAAAGAGGGAGTGGTGTTAGGGAGACAGAGAAATAAGAAAGGGAATAGTAGAGAGAGAAAGAGAGAGAGTGGAGTTAGAGAGAGAAGACATACAGGAGAAATTAGATAAGTGAGAAAGGGAAAGAGAAGTGTACCTTAAACCCCTTATAATTATCAGTCTGTATGTTTTTTATAAGTCAGTCAGTACCACAGCTGTCTATTATTACCAGTTCAATAAATAAATAAATAATGTATCAACTCATATGAAACCATACACCATCATGCATCTTTATTCATTTATCTTTCTTTATCTTTATCATTCAACCTTCAATCATTCATATTTCATCATTCATCTTTCATAATTTATCTGTCATTATCTTTCATCATTTATCTTTATCTTTCATCATTTATCCTTCATTAATCTTTCATCATTTATCTTTCTTTATCATCATCTTTTATCTTTCTTTATCTTCCATCCATTATCTTTCATCTTTTATCTTTCATCATTCTTCATTTATCATCTATCTTTCATTATACATCTTTTATTATTATCTTGTTCTTACTTCTTCAACCGCTCCACACACACACACACACACACACACACACACACACACACACACACACACACACACACACACACACACACACACACACACACACACACACACACACACACACCGCCAAGCACCGGTTTCGCAGTATTGTGTGTGTGTGTGTGTGTGTGTGTGTGTGTGTGTGTGTGTGTGTGTGTGTGTGTGTGTGTGTGTGTGTGTGTGTACCCCCCCCCCCCTCTCCCACTTTACCCCAGTTCTCTCACCTGTCCAATTACCTGTCGGGGCTAATAATGCTAATTACTCTGTGACGAGGCAAATGACACGTGTTTGACAGCTGTGAAAGTGGGCGTTGCTTGGTGGGTGCATGTTGTGTGTGTGTATGTGTGTGTACAGTCCACCACCAAAACGTTTCGCTCTCGTACACACACACACAAAAAAAAAAAAAAAAAAAAAAAAAAAAAATACCAGCTCTTATTACCACCCACATCATTTCTCCAGCTACACACACACACACACACACACACACACACACACACACACACACACACACACACACACACACACACACACACACACACACACACACACACACACACATATAGTATATAAATAAGTAATGCACGACTTTTCTCCCTGACTGTGTTCTACCCGAAGATGCATACACTATAGATGAGATTTTTTTTTTTTTTTTTTTTTTTTTTTTTGTCCATTTCCAACAGCTTCAAATTAATATAATCTGACAAACGATTATCGACACGACTTTTGGTACCGACTTGTACTGTATGTTAGTGTGGGTGTAAGGTGAGAGAGAGAGAGAGAGAGAGAGAGAGAGAGAGAGAGAGAGAGAGAGAGAGAGAGAGAGAGAGAGGAGAGAGAGAGAGAGAGAGAGAGAGAGAGATTAAATTTAGTGTGTGAGGGGAAACTAGACGTGGGTGAGAGAGAGAGAGAGAGAGAGAGAGAGAGAGAGAGAGAGAGAGAGAGAGAGAGAGAGAGAGTATTAGATTTAGTGTGGTTGTATGTTAGGTGAAGATACAGACGAGTGAAATAAATTTGTGAGTGAGTGAGTGATTAATTAAGGATTTCGTTTAGTGAGAGAGTTAGCTGGTGATGAAATAGGGGTGGAAATAAAGAGTGATTAACGTGGGCCATGTGATTGTCGAAGTAGTTGTGTGTGTGTATGTTTGTGTGTGTAAAATGAGTTGGTATTTGTGTGTGTGTGTGTGTAAAATGAGTTGGTATTTGTGTATGAGTGTGTGTAATATGAGCTGGGTATTTGTGTGTGTGTGTAAAATGAGCTGATATTTGTGTGTGTGTGTGTGTGTGTGTAAAATGAGGTTGTGTGTGTGTGTGTGTGTGTTTAGCAGGAGAATGATGTGTGGGTGGTATAATGAGCTGGTATTTGATTGTGTGTGTGTGTGTGTGTGTGTAGGGAGGGGGATGGACTGATTGCAGGTGTAAGTATATAATGACTTGACTAGCGCATGGGGGAGACAAAGCAAGGTGTACATGTAACACACACACACACACACACACACACACACACACACACACACACACACACACACACACGCCACACACACACACACCTGACCTGACTTGACTGGCGACACGTGTTGGTGGGTTGGTCATCATGTCGGAGCCTCTTCACTTTTTCTCTTGTGTCGTCTGGTTATTAGCTGTGGCTGGGACACCGGGTAATTACCACTTCACCTTGATGTCTTGTATCGCTGGTTGTACGTGGAGGGGTAGGTGGGGGTAGGTGGGGGTGGTGGGTACAGATGGATGGTGGGTACAAGTGGGTGTTGCTTGGTGGTGGTGGGTATAGGTGGATGGTGCTTGGTGTTGGTGGTGGTCGAATGTGTGTGTGTGTGTGGATGGGGGAGAGATTGGTGTATGTATTGTGTGTGTAGATGGTAGACAGAAGTGGTATAGGCTATAGGTGGGTGGGTATGTGGGTGGTGGGGGTCTAAATGAGTGTAGAAGGATACAATGGGATTTTGTTGGTGAATGTAGGTGGATCAGGGGGAGAGTCAAGGGCTTATAAAAGGTTAAAGTATATACATTTTAATCGACCCACAACCATACATTTATTACATGTATTCTATAACACTCTTCCTATTCATCTTTCTCCATCATACATTCTTTACCAACCCTCTTCCGTCACACAAAAAATAAATAAAAGAAAGTAAGAGTCACAGATTGAGAGAAAAAAACCCAAAAAAACAAAGGTGAATAGATAAGAATATTTTAGAGTGTTGTCATGATCAGGTTGTAATGTAAAACAAACTTAAAGGGATGAAGTTAAAAGGATACTATAACTTACTATCTTGTGGTTCAATAGAAAGGCTACCCATTCCTCCAGACCATACCAGAAAACAGACCATCTCACCATACGAGTTATAGGGGGATCTGTTTCATCTCATAGTTTGGTGGAATCAGTTGCCTCCCACAAAAAAAAAAAAAAAAAAAAAAAAAAAAAAAATGACCACAGGAAATACACACATCTTCCCTTCACCATAATTCGAGTTTACGTTAGTGTATAGTCTGTGATTCTCCATCTTCATTTTCATCTTCATCTTCATCTACTTTTCCATCTTCTTCCTTCTCCATTTTTCACCATCCTTACCCATCATCATTTCCCTAGTCTTCTCCTATCATCACCACCATCATCTCCATCCCCTATCATCATCACCATCATCTCCTTCCCCTATCATCATCATCCTCTCCCCTACCATCACCATCCTCCATCCCCTATCATCACCATCCTCCATTTCTATCATCATCATCCTCCATCTCTATCATCATCCTCTCCACTATTCTCCACCCCCCATCATCATCATCCTCTCCACCATTCTCTACCCCCATCATCATCACAATATCCTCCTACTCACCATAAATTATCCTTCCTTTCCCTTCCCCCTCTACCAACCAACCAACCCACACACACACACAGAGGCGGTACACAACGGTGAGACCCTAGCGCTGCGTCAGGTGAGTAGGACACACATGGGGGCCTACCTCTGCATCGCCTCCAACGGTGTCCCTCCCTCCGTCAGTAAGAGGATAACACTCGACGTCGAATGTAAGTACTTAGGGATTTTATTGATATTATTATTATTATTGTTATTATTACTTTCATTTATTATTATTATTACTTTCATTTATTATTATTATTACTTTTATTTATTATTAATTTAATTTTTATTTAGTGTTATTAGTAGTATTGGTATTTTTCATTATTTTTTTTTTATTATTATTATTATTATTAGAAGTAGTATTAGTATTTATTAGTATTACTAATTTATTTTATTAATTATTGTTATTATTACTGTACTGTATACCGTCTCCCTCAATTATTATTTTCCTTTACTTTTTCGGTTATTTTAGTGCAATGCAGGACAAATTACACCCAAAATTTACACAGGTCAGGTTTTATTTGTAATTTATAGGCATTAAAATGTACGCCAAACGAACGTGTATCTAAAGACATGACGTGTGTGTGTTTTGTTTTGTTTTGTTTTTAGTGTGTGTGTATTTATTAGTGTGTTTGGTGTGTGTGTATATGCGTGTGTATCATGTATATAATATGTATGTGAGTTAATACGAGGATTTGCTGTTTTTTTTTTTTTTTTTTTTTTTTTTGCCACTAACTCATGCTTTCCTTCATTCCTTCCTTCCTTCAGTTCCGCCTCAGATCCACGTGCCCAACCAGCTGGTGGGGGTACCAACGGGGGACAACGTCACTATAGAATGCTTCGTTGAGGCCTTCCCTAAGGTGCGTGTGTGTATGTATGTTTCAGTTTACTCCATCAGTTTTTATTTATTTATTTATTACTATTTTGTGTTTGTGCGTGTGTGTGTGTGTGTGTGTGTGTGTGTGTGTGTGTGTGTTAATTAAGTTCTATTTGCTTGTCCATCTGTCTGTTTTTCTGTTTGTTTATCTCTGTTAGTTATGAGGATTTTGTTCATAGTAATTTTAGGGTGGATTATTTACGGAATTATTATCACAACTCCTACAACTGCATCCACACACCCACAACTACAACACTCACAACTACACCCACACACTCACAACTACACCCACACACCCACAACTACACCCACACACCCACAACTACAACACCCACACACCCACAACTACACCCACACACCCACAACTACACCCACACACCCACAACTACACCCACACATCCACAACTACAACACCCACACACCCACAACAATTCCCACACACCCACAACTACACCCACACACCCACAACAACTCCCTACTGTTCCTACCTTATACATTCATTAACCCTCTCTCGTCTTCACCTCTTCTTTTCTTCCTGTATTCTTTCTTTATCAACACTTTACGTTTCTCTCACTTTGCTTGTGTTCCCTCTCTCTCTCTCTCTTCCTCCTCTCATTCTCCCTGAACCTCATTTCCCCTTCTTGTCATATTAAGGCATTCATTTCCCCTCTCCCTCCTGCCCTAGTCCCTGGTTCTCCTACTCTCCCCTCATTCCTTCTCCTCGCTCTCAACCATCTCCTCCTTACCTTCCTCTCCTTTTCCCTTCCCTCTTTTTCCTCCTCACCCCTTCACTCTTCTGCGCCTAACCTCTTCTCCTTTCCATCCCTAACTCCTTTCCCCCCCCTCACCCCTTCCCCCTTCCTCACTTCACTCCTTCCCCTCACCTCACCGCTGCCCCCTTCTCACCCTTTCTCCCTTCCTTCCCCTCACTTCCTCACCCCTTCTCGTTCTCCCTCTCACACACACCCATCCTCTCTTCTGTCACTGGCTGCTCTTGTCGCAATCCAAAGTGTGTGTGTGTATACAGAGAGCGTCTCCCCTCAACACTGTCCCTCTCCTCTCACCAACACAGTATAGCCTTGATTTCCCCTCTACCCAAACAGGAGGACACCAACTTGCCATTCTCTTCTTCGCTCCACTGTTTCTCTTTCCCAAGCTCTTTGTGTGTGTATGTGTGTCTGTGTGTTTGTCTATCTATCTGCTTGTGTTTGTCTGTCTGTTTATCTGCGTGTGTGTCTGTGTTTGTCTATCTATCTATCTGCGTGTGTGAGTGTTTGTCTATTTATCTATCTATCTGTGTCTGTGTGTTTGTCTGTATCTATCTGTACATCTGCGTGTACGTACTTACTGTACGTGTGTGTCTGGGTCATGATATAAAAGTAGGTTAGGTTTGCATTGTTTTTGTATCATCTTATCAGCGTCTGTCGGTATGTTTGTATGTGTGTGTGTGTGTCAAGATATATGAAGGTTAGTTTTGTTTTGTTACCTCGCTCATTTACTCATCTCCCTCCCTTACCTCTTTCCCATGCTTTATTCTATTATATACTCATCACCTCCCTATCTTCCCTCCCTCCCTTTCCATGTCTTATTATATTATTTCACTCGTTATTTTATACTCAATCACCTCCCTATCATCCCTCCTTTCCCTCTTTCCCATGCTTTATTTTTATTATATACTCAATCACCTCCCTATCTTCACTTCCCCTTCCCAACAGGCCATCAGCTACTGGGTTGGCAAAGGCATGATGATCCTCAACTCCGACAAGTACCGCTCAGAGACCTACGAGACCCTCTACCGTATCCACATGAAGCTCACCGTCTTCAACTTCTCACGGGACGACAACACCACCTACAAGTGTGTGGCCAAGAACTCGCTGGGGGAGACGGAGGGAGACATCAAACTCAATGGTGGGTGAGAATGGGGGTTTGGATTTTTTTTTTTTTTTTTTTTTTTTTTTTTTGAGGGTGGTGGATTTGGATGTTTTTTTTTTTTTTTTTTTTTGTGTGTGTAAGAGAGAGAGAGTGTGTGTGTGTGTTGTAGCCCTGTTTGGATGGGACTGGAATGTGTGTTGGGATGGAATAGGAGGTAGGGTGAGGCAATGCCATCTTGATCTTTTAGAGACGACATTGGGTGGTGAGGGAAGGAATCCACGTTAAAAGGCCAGTAGGATAAGGCTCGTAGTTTTAAAATATTTGAGGTCCCTTACTGGAGCTCTATGAATCCTCCAAAATAATCTAGGCCACAGAACCTTTCAGTATTTCTAATTGGGAATCTGTTGCCCGGAGTAGTTTGGAGAATTCATGGAGCTCCAGTAAGGGCCCTCAAATTTTGTTAAACTAAGGGCGTACGTATATAAGTACAGAATACAAAACATTTGTTGGCGAAACGTTCAAATTAACATAATTGAAATAAAAAATAGGTGCAAGGAGGAAAAAATATTATTCTTAAAGCTCGTATTGTATTAATGTTATTTGATGTGGTTATGTATGTATGTGTGTGTTTGTTTTTCATGTTTCAGTATGTTTTCATGTATGTATTTGTGTGTGTTTATTTTTCATGTTACAGTATGTTTTCATGTATGTATTTGTGTGTGTTTATTTTTCATGTTACAGTATGTGCTCATGTATGTATGTTTTTTTGTTTATTTTTCAGAGATCTACATACCTCCCAAAGCCACTGAAATCAGGAGCAACACCAAACACGAGGGTAAGTCCAGTCCATAAGTCCACACCTTTTGTAAATGTATTGATGTAGAGGGAATATTGAAGGCGTAGCTACTGAACCTCCATACTATGCCAGGAAACAGACTAGTATGCAAGTACCACAGATCTGTTTCGTGGTCTTGGTTGGAGGAACCAGTTGCCTTCAAATATTTCGTGTTATGTTGTCTTAGTTAGAGAGAGAAAGAGAGAGAGTACACGTAAGGAGGAGCCTGGGTGGATGTTACGTTGTCTTAGTTAGTTAGAGAGAGAGAGTGAGAGAGAGAGAGTACACATTAGGAGGAGTCTGGATTGATGACATCGCTGTAGTCCTTCTTCAGTAGTGAATGTCGTCAGTAGAGTCACGTTCTTGGTTTTGTTGATACTGTATCGTTACTTGTTGGTTCACTCACAGTTTTTATAAATCACTAGCAGCGATACCCGACGTTGTCCGAGTGAAAAGTGTCTTATTAGAATGCAGTGGTAGTGGGTTCGACCCCCCCCCCCACTGCATTGATCATTTTAAAACTTTTTTTTCACTGTCCTTAGATTTAGTATTAAATTTAGGTGTCCAACATTTTGTGGTTTGAATTCATTCTTAAACTGGGCATGCAAGCCAGGCCTGCCTGCATCCTTGGATGCTTGAGACCATAGAGTCTATGTTGAGAAAGCCTTAAATCTTTGGTTGTTTTAAGCTGATAATTCAAGAAACACATATCCACCAAAAATAAAAGTAGACCAAGGACATTTTCGGGACTACACCGGTCAGAATGGTGTATCATTTGTCAACACGTTTTTTTTTTAAGATTGTACCGGGGATTCGAACCTGGGATCTTTCGGTTAAGGCCAAATAACAGCGGCTTGAGCTGCAGGGGTACTTGGATTTAAACCCCCCCAACCCCCCATTGATCATTTTAAAAAAAAGTTGTAGGCCGAGGACACTTCCCAGGCTTCACCGATCAAAATGACATATTATTTTTTACTCTAGGTTAAACGATGCGGCCGTGCATAGCGGCTAAACAGACACACACACAGACAGACAGAGTGTTTTATATATATAGATTGTTGGTGAATTTATAAGAGTTACTGATGCCTCCAAAGTATGTCAGGAAACAGACGCCCTACCTTGGTGTTACAAAATAAGGTTCTGTTTCGTGACTTAATTTGAAGGAGTCCGTAGCCTTTCAGTTGATCATCAAGTAAGTATTTCCTTAATTAATGTGTATATATAGGAGTGTATGTGTTGTCCCTGTGTGTCTCACCTCTGCTTCAGCGACCGACTAACAAACATGCCCACATTTGTCTCACATTTCTATCTCTATATGCGTCTCTCTCACGGTCTCTGGGTGTCACTTGTGTTTACCTTGACCTGACCTGACCTGCCCTGCCTTACCCAGCCCAGCCCTGCCTTGCCTTGCCTTGCCTTGCTCCACATTTACCTTTGCCTTGCCTTGTCCTGCCCTGCCTGCCTTGCCTTGCCTTGCCTTGCTCCACATTTGCCTTGCCTTGCCTTGCCCTGCACTGCCTTACACTGTCTCAACACGGATCTGCCCTGACATACTTTGACCCTCTGTGCCCTCCCCTGTCCTGCACTCCATATTTGCTCAATCTTCTTTTCCACTTGCATTTTATCACCTTTTGTCCTACCCTGATAATTATGTCTGTTTTGTCTTGAACTGCGAGTACCTTCCTTCCTTCCTTACTCTGCTCTACTATTATAATACATTAGTGTGCTCTACTGTGACTTTTCAACACTCTTCTTTTCTCTTATACTATTGCACTTGGTCTACATGTCTTCGCTGTTCCCAAACTAACATTCACTCTTACTGAAATTCGTTTGTGCTGTCATATCGTGAGCAAAACAATACCCCCTTTCTTGCACTACTTATTATTGTCATCTCGTATCCTCTCGCCCCTTTTACTCTACCTTTTTTGGGCTCTCTTGTATTCAGTTCTCTAAGTTACATTTCCCTTATGAGCCGTGTTTCTCCTGTCCTTCCCTATTTATCCTTCCCTCCCTCCCATAATTTATGTTGTTTCCCTGCCTACCCTCCCTATTTGCCAGGCTCATCATGTACTCCCTCCTGTACCTTACATTCACATTTACATACTTTACTCAACGCTACCCATCCCTTACGCCTCATCTGCCTTTTCTTATATCTTTGCCATGCCCTACCCTGTCCAGCCTTGCCTTACCCTGTCCTACCTTGCCCTGCCTTGCCTTGCCCAGTCCTGCCTTGCCCTGCCCTGCCTTGCCTTGCCCTGGCCTGCTGACCGCTGCTGACTGCTTGTCTCCCCGGCAGAGGACGGTGTGGGCGCTCCTGACGTTGAGGTCGCAGCGCCCCCCCGCCACGACCCCGCCCCCGCTCCCCCCACGGACCGCATCCACCGCCCCCCGCCACCCCCGCCCACCACCCACGGTGAGCCTCAGAGACTGGGTAAACAGAGAGACATTGGAAACCAATCACATTATCACGAGAGTTTTATTGTCATTATTGAAACCAAAGTCCAGATAAAAACAGGTTTGTGACACGCAACAACACCGACTGGAGGGAAGAGTCAACGTCCATACAAGGAGACATGGGGAGGGACTTGGTGATGCCATGTAACGTCACGTAAGTGCACTAGAAGGGAGGGGCGACTTCCATATTTGGAGATATAAGAAGGGATTTGTGATGATGTGTTGTGATATATTTGTCAGCGAGTGTCCCGACCTGTTGTTATGTAGACTTTGAATGAGACCAGGATATCTTGAGACACACACACACACACACACACACACACACACACACACACACACACACACACACACACACACACACACACACACACACACATTGTACTATCAATCATGGGAGTAGGTGCCACGTCATGTATCATTGTTTCAGAAAATACTCAACTCTTCTTTGGGGTCAAACTCTGGGCTATTGATTCCTACAAAGTATACCAGGAAACAGACTGCCTCACTATATACACGAGCAGGGGATCTGTTGAGTTGGATAAATTGGAGGAATATGAGTGTCCCTTTAAGTCATTACAATATTGAACACGTCATTACAGAAAACGGGTCGTGTAATGGGGCTTTTGATTCAATATACAAGTAACTTCAAACGTGTCCAAAGCCTCAAAGAGAGTATGTATGTATGTATGTATGTATGAAGAGACGGGTGGTGGCACATGAAGCATATACTGTACCTCCATGGGACTACTGATACTCGTATAATAATAATAATAATGCCTCAGTGTCCTAGGATAAACATGAAACGTCTCGTCACTACTTGTACAGAATCTCATTGAATAGACACACTCCCTGCCTACAAGTATTGCTGGTGACGATTCATACAGTGTAGTCGGTCGTGTGTGTGTGTGTGTGTGTGTGTGTAATATTGAGTCAGTTTGTTGGTATGTGTGTGTGTGTGTGTGTGTGTGTGTGTGTGTGTGTGTGTGTGTGTGTGTGTGTGTGTGTGTGTGTTTGTGTGTGTGTGTGTGTAACCAACTTTTTACGAGGAATATGGTAGGGTGTTGCATTACAGTTTACAAGAACGTCGCCTACAAAGTCAATAATCATAATACTAATATTCTCGTACACTTTACATACCGTCATGGGAACGATAAACCCTACGGTGCTACAGTATAAAATAATAAGTTCATGGAATCAGCTTTTTCCCTCCAACACACACACACACACACACACACACACACACACACACACACACACACACACACACACACACACACACACACACACACACACACACACACACACACACACACACACACACACACACGGATATATTGGTATTCACTCTCGGAGGTAAATAGCAACTTTGTAGTGGAATGATAACCAGCTAATTAATTGGTGTAACTACTACTAACACTAATAGGAAACAGTCGATGGCGTTATTCTCTGACAACCAGATTAGCCCCGTGGAAATGATGTCATGATGTATCTGTCAGAGGAACGAGTGTACAGTCATCACCAGGAATTCTGTGACCCGTCCCTGTCAGGTGACGTAAATTATGCTGTTGGCAATGGACAAAAATCCCAATTCCAGGAGTGTATGAATCTGAGGGTATACATACATTACATCATACTCAGGTGGAAGAGGCGAGTGTATTAGGTCTTCTTCACGACGCTGTTTCTGAATGTCGAAAGTAACCAATAAATCCGAGAGAAGACAGAAGTTTTTGATGGTGACTGAGCGAATAGTCGTGTCGGGAATTTGTGCCCAAGATTAGATAGATACAACTTGTGAAGCATTATGACCATCCCACGACACACGGGGGAAGACACCACACGATTGGCCCCATCACCTTTTATTTGTTTTCACCACATTTCACGACACGAACTATTGACGCTGACTGTACGGTAGAGAGAATCAAGCACTGTCTGTCAGCTGAACCAATGACCGGTCACCTCCACCACTAATGTCATTCCTGCCTCGGGCTCAAAATCGCATTGCCATTACCACTCTGTGTCCACCATCGGTCAAAGTGAATCACAGAGTCCGATGCTTTGATCAGTAATGGCCAAAGAGAGTGAGTATGGTAGTAGGTGTTGTGAAACTGCAGGGGTGTCCAGCCATGTTCTAAAGTTGTGTAACTCCACCGGTATGTGTTTGGACTTTGAGAATAATGTTGTTGTTTACGTTGAGAATAATGTTGTTATTTACTTTGAGAATAATGTTGTTGTTGTGACAGAAGATTGGTGGAGATATAATAAGGACTGGGCGTGGTTAGGTCAGGTCAGGTCATGAAGGAATGGTGGGATGAGAGCTGGAAGGGTTTAAAGAGTTATGTGAGAACTAGAAGGGTTAAAGAGTTGAGTTATATAAGGCGAGTCACGTCGAGGGGAGAAAAAATAAAGGAAAAGAGGAGTAGGGGGGGGGGGAGGGGGGCAGTGATATTGTATGCCAGCTCAAAGGGAGAAGAGGTTGGGGAGGGGGGCCGGAGGAAAAAGGGGGCGAGCATCCCAACAACTAAAACGATTACCCCCTCCATTAGGTTATGTGGGGTGGGTGGAGGGAGCGGGGATGGGGTGGGTGGAGGGAGAAGGGGTGGGGTCGGGGTGAGGGGGGGTGGGGGTCGGGGGTGAGGGGGGGTGGGGGGTGTATTTAAGCACCGGTGATATACGGCTACGGAACACAACAAAAAGAGTGGAAGTGAAAAAATGTCGGGAGATTTGTTGTCGGTCGGAGTAGTAGCAGTTAACCCCGCCCAGGTGTGACGAAGAAATAATGGATGTGTGTGTGTGTTTTTTTTTTTTGTAAATGTGTGTGTGTGTGTGTTTTGTCAGTGTGTGTGTGTGTGTGTGTGTTTTGTCAGTGTGTGTGTGTGTTTTTTGTCTGTGTGTGTGTTTTTTGTCAGTGTGTGTGTGTGTTCTGTGTCAGTGTGTGTGCGTGTGTGTCAGTGTGTATTTTTTTTTTGTCAGTGTCTGTGTGTGTGTGTGTGTGTAGAGTTCCAAATGTTCAGGGAGGGGGGGGGGAATGATCACAAGTAATGACTCAGTGGTATGTAGAAAAATATGGAAAAAAAAAAATCCACAAGACCTGGATACGAAATTTGGACACTGACTATAAACTGTAAGGGTTGAATTAATTTTCGGTGATTTGGAGGGCTACTGATTCCTCCAAACTATGCCAGGAAACAGACCACATCAGTATGAGAGTAGGGGTCGTTTGTTTAGTTGCATAGTTTGGAGGAATCAAGAACCCTCCAATTCACCACCCCCCCCCAAAAAAAAAAGACTCCCTATTTAAGTTTGATATTTCCTGAACACTTTAAAAATTTTGGAGCAAGTGTATCCTCCAAACTATTCTAGGCAACAGGCCACCATTATCTGCATGTGTTATTCTGGCCCTGTTTCCTGGCAATATGTGGAGGAATCAAGGCACTCCAATGTATCCAAAGTATATCATCTTGAACTCCTATGTATCCAAAGTATATCATCTTGAGAACTCCTATGTATCCAAAGTATGTAATCTTGAACTCCTATGTATCCAAATTATATCATCTTGAACTCCTATGTATCCAAATTATATCATCTTGAACTCCTATGTATCCAAAGTATATCATCTTGAACTCCTATGTATCCAAATTATATCATCTTGAACTCCTATGTATTCAAAGTATATAATCTTGAACTCCTATGTATCCAAAGTATGTAATCTTGAACTCCTATGTATCCAAATTATATCATCTTGAACTCCTATGTATCCAAATTATATCATCTTGAACTCCAATGTATCCAAAGTATATCATCCCCTTGAACTTATTTTCGTATTCTGTGTGTGTGTGTCTTTCAGAAATGTCTGGTCCTGATGTGAGTGTTGGTGGAATCAGTGCATCAGCTGCTTCCCCCTCCACCTCTTCCCTCCAGGCCACCACTCTCCTGCTGCCCCTCCTTCTGCTACTACTGCTGGTCAACTCCAACTCCTCCTCCTGCTGCAGCTGCTTCTCCTTCCATCTGCTGCTGCTGCTGAGACAATAGACTGGCCAAGGAAGGAAGGAAGGGACTCTTTATTATTGTGAGCAGAGAGCAGCATTCAGTAGTAGCCTTGGTTGGTTGGGAGTGATGGTGGCAGTCTTAAGGGGAGAGTATACTTTGGGTACATTAGAGCAACTTGTTTCCTCCAAAGTACGCTAGGAAACAGACCCAGATGAAGAAAAGTAATGGTATCCTGTTGCCTGGAATAGTTTGGAGGGATAATTATCTCCAAAAATACAAAAACTATACCCTCCCCTTAAATGGATCGTATGTAAGAATATCATTGGTGTTGTTGACGAGGATGGAACAGTATCAACACAATAGTTAAGCGTTGTGTCTAGAGAGAGTCACAATAGTTAGTGTTGTGTCTACTGTAGAGAGAGTCATTGTACCTTTTGCCACATGATTTGTCAAAACACCGTGAATGTTCTTGCCTACGAACCCTAAAAGTAGCAAGTAAAGTAATATTATACCGTAACCGTAATGCCGTGTTTCTTTCTGAATACGAGTGTCGGGGCAACCAACCATGGACCGAGTAACTATAATTGTCAACATTAATAGTAGCAGTTCCTTGGGCCAGTCCTGTTCTGAGATCTTGTGTTCACATTCCCCCTCTCAAAACACACACACACACACACACACACACACACACACACACACACACACACACACACACACACACACACAAGTAAGTAAGTGTGGGTATGTATAAGTCATTGAGCCCCGTTGGTTGGTTGGTTGATCTTCGTATTTTGAAAGATCCGGAAACCTCAGACTTTTTTGTTGTTGTTGTTGTTGGTAATGGTGGTGGTAGAGTTGGCAGTAGTGGTGGTCATGGCGATGTAGTGTATTAATTAAGGAGGGGGTAGTAGTGTTGTGATGCAGGTTAATTAATATTACGATACACAGCAGACCCTTGATTGAAAAAAAAAAACACGAGTAAAATCTTGTATCCAACACCCCTTCTATTTACACTCATCAGTCCCTCACTGAAGACACCACTACAAAATGTTTTCCACGGCATTTGTTATTCATTACCCACCACTTTGTAATACACTCAGTCCCTCATTGAAGACCACTTAATGCTTTCCCAGACATCTATCATTCATTACTAAACAAGCAAAGTAATTAATCTACTGAGTCTGTGTTAAATGACAAGAGTTAGAGAATTTAATAGTGTATTATCAAGGGCCTACTACTGTATCACATTAATCGACTATATCACATTAATCGACAGTGAGAACATTGGAGTGTGTGTGTCAGCTGAGTACAGTCGAGGCACATAGTCCTTGTCAAACCCCAGGGTGTAAGGGTAATAAGTCTGTTCAAGGACTATATGCCGTGACTGTACATGATTATATATATATATATACTCATGCCTTTGTAAGTGCTAAAACCCACTTTCCTTCCTGTATATCAAGCTCTCTCACCAAGAGTCTCGATGGGAAGTCCGAGTATGTTAGAAAATATGACTATATATAATTATATTAGTAGTGAATGAATTTGCTATCGATGCTGAAAGTAAGTTGCTCTGAGGACTACGTTCTTAAAAGGCTACTGAAACTATCTTCAATAATAAATAAGCATAAATGAATAATGCAGAAAATGCTGGTGAGTCAATGGAAATTAAAATAGCCCCAAGTCATTAAAAAAAAATAATGTAAACTAACATAATTATAGAGGCATGTAATGGAAAGGTATTGTGGACTAGACAAGACGGGCAAAGAGAGTGAACTATCTTGTGGTGTAGCCTGGCAGTGGATAGGAAGGTAACAACAGATACTTATAATCAAACAGCAACGCAGTGGGAAGGACACGTAGGCTAATAACTATGAGGACAGTGAGGCTGGTAATGTTAAAACTTGTCTCTTCGACGAAAACAATCTTCGTCGCTATGGGAACTGAGCATCGAAGATTGTTTTCGTCGAAGATAAAGTATAATACTACTACCTTGAATGTTGAAAAATATATTATGGCCAAAGTTAAACTACATAATTATGATTTACGTGTGTGGGCAAAAGAGTACTGTACTGTATCAGATAACTATTTGCCTGCTGCTCCCTGCTCACCAATACTACTACTACTACTACTACTACTGCTACTACTACTACTACTACTGCTGCTGCTAGTGGTGATCGAGCAGTGCAAGCGAAAGGGCTGTAAAGGACATCTCTACCTGCCTGCTGAAAAAAAAAAAAAGGTGGAACTCAAACTAGGCAGGATTAGAGGACCACCCACCGTATCATAGACTATTACTCTTTAAGGAAGCTCTCGTGATTGTATGTATAACCCTGGAGTCTTGTATATTGTGTAATGTTAGCTACCATGTTGTTGTGTGTTCTCCCTTTACCTCCCTCTACTCTACTCTTATTTAATCTACTCTACTCTTATTTAAAGGGTCTCTGATGCAGTTGGCAAATTCTGGGTCAAGGGGGTAATTAATTCACTTTTGTTACATTGGAGTGCCTTGATTCCTCTAAAGTATGCCAGGAAACAGGACCAGAGGAGCAAAAATAATGGGGTGTTCTGTTGCCTGGAATAGCTTGGAGGACTCTCGATTGCTCCAGATTTACCAACACTGAACTTCCCCCCTCCATTATGATTCCTCCAAACTGTGTGTACCTGGAAACAACAAACAACCCATAAGCTATATAGACTATACTTGGGTCGTCGTGTTTCTCGGTGCAGTAGTGGTTGAATCAGTAGCCTCCAATTCTCCAACATCAACAGAGCAGAGACCCCTTAATAAAAACACGACATTCAACTATCCATTCACTCATTCACCTCCCCTTCACTCATTCACCATTTCTTCTCGACCCTGTACAGTATATAATTATATCTTTTACCATCCCTTCTATATTTTTTATTTACATTTTTATTTTGTATTTTTCAGATTCTTCCAGTTGTCCTTCTAGATTTTGTGTGTGTGTTTCTTTCAGTCTTCCTTGCCTATTCGTGTCTCTCGTAACCATTATATATATTTTTTCATTATTCTTCCCTGTCTGAACACTCATTGCATGTCTTCACCTCACCTCTCGTCTCATCCATTCTCATCTGTTTCTACTTGCTCTTCCCTTCATTCCATACTGTATCTTACTTAGAGCATACAAATGAGGGAAATCATAATAAGCAATATTATCATTATATCCTCTTATCTACTACTACTACTACTATTACTACTATTACTACTACTACTACTATATTTATTATCTATCTATTTACAGTACTCTACTCTTAACTAACTCGTACACTGTATATCATTATGAACGTTCTCCTTCCTTCCTTCCTTGTTAACCTAATCTTATTCACGAGTTTCACTGTTAAACTCTTTACAATATCAACGTGTACAGGATATTTTTTGTGATAGATTGTGCGTATACATACCACGGTAGGGTAGGTAGCCCAGGACCTCATCACCATCATCACTACAATCATCATCATCATCATCACCATTATCATTACACTCATATCTCTTCTCAATTGTTTCTATCTACATAAACCACTTCATTTTCATATCTAGTTTGTTTTTTGTTTTTCATGGCGTTTTTAATGTAGATTTTTTTTATTTTAATCTTCTCTTTTTCCTCTTCCACAATTTTCTCATTTCCTGGTCTAGGTCATAATATATTCTCACTTTACTCTCTCACTTATTATTATTATTATTATTATTATTTGGCCTTATATTCCACGTTCATCATTCTCATTGTTATCATCATCACCACCACCACCACCACCGTCATCATCATCATTATTATCACCATCACCTTCACCATTAAAATCATCATCATCATTATCATCACTAGCTTTCTCTTTTTATCTCCATATCTACCTGTATCTATCAATCTATCTATCTATCTATCTATCTCTTCATGCCAGACATATCACAGTAAGACTTAGTATATAACCCGTAGTAGCGAGTGAGTGAGTGTGTTGTTGGTTCTCGATGTAAATGTGTTTTAGTTGATAAAGACCACAGTACACTAAGTCTTATACAGTAGAGAGCAAACCAAAACCCAGAGCGATGAAGCTATATACTATTTCAACAGTACGGTACATAATTAATTTTAGGTGACCCGTCAGTCAGTCAGTTCCTTGTATAATGTTGCGTCAATAAAGGAAGAAAATAGGAGGACTTTTTTGACTTGTTTGTTTGTTTGTTTTTCGTGACTTAAGGACCCTGTGTTTGTGTTCGTGTATGATGAGACAAGTTGGTTGGTTGGTTGGTTGGTGGGTGGCTTCTGATTCCTCCTGACTATGCCACGAAACAAGTTACTTCAATATAGGTGGTGTTTCGTGGCAATATGTGGAGGACTCGCTAACCTTCAATTATTTCTGACTACATCACGGGGTCCCTTAATTAAGCAAGCAACACTTCTTGTACATTGATAAAAGATAACACACTGTAAAAAAATATATATATAAAAAAAAAAGAGAGAGAAAGAGAGAGAGGTTATACAGTATCATTTTATGTTGCTGTTCGAATCATGGACTGTAAATAAAACTCCTGAGTCGTAAACAGTATAATAATAATAATAATAATAATAATAATGATAACAATGTGTGAAAACAGATATGGCTTTGTATGAGTGGCGATATTTTTGTATCTTGCGTTCATTATTTCACTTTATTTTCACTATTGGTTCGACCAGGTTAAATCAAACATGTTTTCTGGTGGCGAATGAAGGCTTCAAAGTTTGTGTTCCCTCCACCATGTAAGTCTAGGAGAAAGAGAGAGAGAGAGAAAGAGAGAGAGAGAGAGAGAGAGAGAGAGAGAGAGAGAGAGAGAGAGAGAGAGAGAGAGAAATCTAGTTGTTGTTGTTGTTGTGCTTGTTTGTTGACTCTGCCGATAAGAGTTCCCTGTTTGATCGAAAATTTAAGTAAGGGATATGAGGATGGTAGTGAAGGAGGCCTAGATATATTTTTCAGAATGGATTGATCAAAATAAGAAATAAAATAGACTAAGGATATTCAATAATTAGGTAAAAATAAAATATCAATAGTGTAACCTGTCCAAAATTACGAAGGGATCTCAGTTGACTTGGAATTAACATTAAAGAATAAAATAAAAACTCATAAAGGTAATGGAGGGATTTCAGCACGATTGAAAATATTAACTTTTTTTTTTTTTTTATTGTAACCCATATCTTTTTTCAATTAGCAAGTGCAGTTCATTGTTCTTCCTGTTTGTGAAGCTCAATTATCTTATATTCCCTTTAGAGTAAAATGAACACTCCTCCTCCTCCTCCTCCTCCTCCTCCTCTTGATCTCACTCCACTCACTTCTATTTCTATCTAAACATTCTTCCATCTATTGTATTGACATTGTAAATAATTGTCGTCGAGGTAGAAGAGGACAGAGGTGTGACTGAAGAAAGCTTGTAAATAATCAACCTCTGCATTCCCTCTGCCCCTTCTACTTCCCTCCTTTTCCTCCTCTCCTCCCTCTTTTTCCTCCTCTCCTCCCTCTACCTCCCTCCTTTTCCTCCTCTCCTCCCTCTACCTACCTCCTTTTCATCCTCTCCTCCCTCTACCTCCCTCCTTTTCCTCCTCTCCTCTCTCTACCTCCCTCCTTTTCATCCTTTCCTTCCTCTACCTCCCTCCTTTTCATCCTCTCCTCCCTCTACCTCCCTCCTTTATCATCCTCTCCTCCCTCTACCTCCCTCCTTTTCATCCTCTCCTCCCTCTACCTCCCTCCTTTATCATCCTCTCCTCCCTCTACCTCCCTCCTTTTCATCCTCTCCTCCCTCTACCTCCCTCCTTTATCATCCTCTCCTCCCTCTACCTCCCTCCTTTTCATCCTCTCCTCCCTCTACCTCCCTCCTTTATCATCCTCTCCTCCCTCTACCTCCCTCCTTTTCATCCTCTCCTCCCTCTACCTCCCTCCTTTATTATCCTCTCCTCCTTTTCATCCTCTCCTTCCTCTACCTCCCTCCTTTTCCTCCTCTCCTCTCCCATCCAGCTCATTCCAAATTCCTTTTATTTTCGTTCCTATGTGTAAGGTAGGAAGTATGTGTTAATGACCCATTGAACGTGTATGAGACCTGGTGGCTTCTGATTCCTCCTGACTATGCCACGAAACAAGCTCCTTCAAAATGTAGGTGGTGTTTCGTGGCAATGTTTGAAGGACTCGCAAACCTCCTATTTTCTGACCCCGTGGGTTCTTAAACCTATTATGGGAAATTGGAAGGCTACTGATTCCTCCAAACTATGCCATGAAACACAACCCCTCCATATGAAATTATACAGGATATGTGTTTTATAGCTGAGTTTGGAGGCCTACACTAACTCCAAATTGCCCACAAAAGGTTACTTCCCTTACGACATGCATTTAAATCTTTACATCTTCTCCCTCTTCATTATCTGTCGGAACACTATGATTTATATTTTGTATGACTTTGATTGTCTTCTGAATCATTCCCTACGTGTTATTATTCTACCTTGACATAAGATAATTAGTCTAGAAATCATAGGACAGACTAAACTTACACATTTTGGAGTGGAAACGTTCCATTATTCAGGGCCTGCCAAGTCTTTCCTGGACAAACATAACCTTCATTCTCTGATTCAATAGTTTGTACTACTTCCTCATCCCTCAGTCCACCTCGACCCACTCTTAATAAAACCACTCACTAATCACTCAGCTCACCTCGACCCACTCTCCCTTAATTAATAGAACCACTCATTTATCCCTCAGCCTAGTCTCCCTCCCTCCCTCAGCCCACCTCGACCCTCTCTATGTGTGTTATTTGGGACTATCCACTTATCCCTCCTTCCCTCCCTCACTCATTAGTTGGAACCTCTTACTTTACCCTCAGTCATCATGGCAATATTGGTCTAAGTACATTTTCCCATAAGGGCGAAAAATTAACGTAACTCAGACTTCCTTTCATTCACCATCATGCCTTTTCTTTCTACCCTAAGTTGTTTTTCCTTTGCCACCTCACTAGTGTCACATTTTCCCTTCCTTTCTCTCACAGTTACTCTTCTCTTTTTGTGTATGTGGAATGATCCTCGTCTTGACATTTATTCAACCATTTAATTATTTCTCTTTATCTGTCTGTCTGTCTGTCTGTCTGTCTGTCTATGTGATTCCCATAGTGTGAGTCAACCTACTTACTAGTTTGTAAATCGAGATAGCCAGTCAATCACCCGGTACCAAAAAACACACAACACAACCAAACTGAAGCCAAAACAAAAAAAGAAGCACTAAACCAAAACAGAAATACGAGTCGTTCTTACCGTTTCGAGCAGATGAAGAGGAAAACACTGGTTCAACTCCTACACATAAAGTCGTAAACAAACAATGTATGTGCCAGCCAATAGAATCCTTAATTGGTATTAATGATTATTCCTTTTGTCAACACATAAAATTATATACTTAATTACTTATCCCTTACCACTGTATGACTCGGAAAGAAGCAGCAGTAGCCTAAATAATAAAAATATTGATTCTGTTGGTGTAAGTGTTCGAGAGTTTGAGGCAGTGTTTTGTGGTCCACTTTATCTGCTCTGAACTGTATAATGTTTTTTAAGCTACAAAATAATGATGGGTATTAACAATTTATTATTTTACTGTCCTACCTGGGGATTCTGTGTATTCGTGTAAAAGGGGGGGGGGGTCGTGTTTATACATATACATAGATCAGTGCGTGCATATGTTTAGTCAGTCGTGTGTTGTCATTTTGCACGGTTTTCATGGATACGAATGCTCATGAACACACATACACACACACACACACACACACACACACACACACACACACATATACACATTTAGAAGATGCAAACCAAGACGATATTGTTTATTTCCTAATAACAACTGATGGGTGTATAACCAGAGGTATTATGTATTATAAAGTATGATTTTTCTGTTATATATTGACACGATGCGCATAATTCTCCTCCCAGCACTTTACATGCGAGTTGATGACATTTGAGGTATTAATTAACCACCTACCTATTCAAGTTGTTATGTACCAAAATTTACAAACTACAATTTTCCCATATTCACAAAACAAAAAGAAATTACTATATGTATTCTCCATGTGTACTTTGCATTATATTGCATTGTAATCTGCTATTTAAGTCTAAATAATACAAAGTACATATAGATATAAATATGAATATAAATATATATATTAAACATAGCGAAAAAAGTCACTATGTTACCAAGTTAATGTTAAGGTTCGGGAGTTGGAGTGTTTTACGCCAAAGATTTATCCCTCAAAAAAAAAAAAAAAAAAAAAAAAATCTGTGAAGTCTGTTTCGTCACACAGTTTGAAGAAGCCAGTAGTCTCCATTGGACCTTCTCTCTCTCTCGCAAGTTTATTCCCATCATTTTCAATTTGGAAACTAAAACCGAGGTGCTGAAAAAAAAAAAAACAAACATTATGTGTGCACCGATAATTCCTGAAGGGAGATGGAGACTACTGGAACCTCCTGACTGTGACCAAACCGACTCTGTTGACGGTGAGTAACTGCATCATGGCTGGTACGTCATGGCCAGGCTGGTTGGTGGTGTGACGCTGTGAAGGGGGAAGTGGACTGTATGAGGGCTGTAGGGTGGGGACAACTGGGGAGGAAGAGGGGAAGCTGAGGAAAGAGTGAGAGAAAGAGGGAGGGGTAAAAAAAATAATTCTCTTTCCACTAGTTAGCTATATTTCATTCCCTCATCCTCTGTAATGTAAGAAAGAGAGAGAGAGAGAATGAGTCAATGTTGTGGCTACCTCTCCTTCAGTATGTTCTTCCCCTCCTTCACCAGTGTTCTCCTTCTCCTGCCCCTCCTGTGGTACTCCCCAGGTGGTTATAAATACAAGGACATTGTTCAGTATTATGTGTGTCATTATCCTTCCTTGGTAGACTATAAGATATGTTTGGGTTTGAGGGGCCATGTGATGAAGTCTGAAAGAAAATTGGAGGTAAATGAGTCCTTCAAAAATTGCCACTAAACACCATCACCTATAGAGAAGGAGTTTATTTTATGGCCAAGTCAGAAGGAATAGAAAGCTTCCAATTCTCATACAGTATCACAGGGTCCCTAACCAAAACACAAGATTGTATAGAGAATTTATAGAGATTACATATTTGCATTTCTGGAGGATAGACCTATACTCAGTCTCAGGTCATGAGTATTTGTGTATAGATATGAAACCTGTCCATGATGGGATAGTGTGCTTTAAGGTCCTTCCCGGCCAGGAGTTAATATCAAAATAAATTAATTCCTAAGATTCTTCAGCAGAAATACGCTGGCTCTATCAATCCATTTCCATCCTCTTTCATTTGATGTAATACAAACAAAACTAATTACTCCATAAATAAACAACATTTATACGTAATAATCTACTCGGTATACACACTGGAAAAAACATGTGTAGTAGAGGATATCAACTGAAAAGATACCTGTGAATTTTTGCCCTGTATTTAAAATATAATTAGATATTACACCATTTAACACAATGATTAGACTGTCAATGAATTATTAGTACTTTGAGTTATTAAGTACTCTAATCTGTAGTATATTTCTGTATTACTAATATCAGTAGTTATTTGGATGATATTGGCACAGTAGACTTATTAATATGGAATTTGGAATATATGGTTTAACTTGGGTATCCTCTCAGCAGAAAATTCTTCAACCGTCCTTCTATTTCCTTTATGTTTACAGTCCCACTTCTCTATCACCTTCTCCTTCATTATACCGTACAACCATATGGCTGATAGTGCTGGACCAGGGTCCAAGGAGTGTTGAAGAGCAACTGATCAAAGTTCGAAAAAGTGAATCTTCTAAACCTCGCAACGATGAGAATGGTTTGGAAAATTCACTTGTTCGAACTGTGCTTAGTTGCTCTCCAACACTCCTTGGACCCTGGTCTAGCACTATCAGCCATGGCTGTACCTACAGGGTGTTCCAAGCCTTCTTTCATCCTTGATCGGTCAATCCTTCCTTGCTTTATCAAATGGTCAAAGTCCTCCAGTGATCATGAGGCAACACAATATATCCTGCTTGTTGATGTGACTGGAGGGCTACTGACTCCTTCAAACACTCCCAGGAAACGAATGAATTTAATAGAGTAAGTAGAGGGATCTGTTTTGTAGCATAATATAGAGGAATAAGTAGCCCTGGGATTCTCTGACTTACAAATGACCTCCTTCACCAAAGACACTCCATTTGGATAGATACACAAGTAATGTTATCAGCTCATGTCAACTAGGAACAGAGTTTGATGCTCATCACTGCTCGCATATTATATATATATAGATAAAATAACTTTTTCCTTTATAACTTGTATAGCCTGGCTCAGTAAAAGGCATTTCTACCATTTTAGGTGAGTATTAACGCTGTCAGTTTTACTTCGTGGAATATTGTTAGACAATTCAATGTTTTTCACCGACCAACTCCGTCAAATTGCTTTTTGCTCTCCTCTTTTCTGAAAAATAGGTTTTTATTTTTATTTTATCTTCCAGTGCAATGAAAACCATCAGGAAAGTGGCATAAAGCATTTTCACAGAATGATTTTAAAAGTGTAGTTCTTTAAATGATGAAAGTACATTAGTACCAGTTTCAATTTACATGGTTTTTATTGTTATGTTGTAGTGAGAAATCTTGCACTGTAGATATTGCATTTTTGTTTCATTAATTCTTACCATGCTCCATCAGTCTTTAACATACATATTGATATTTTAGCACATTTTGTTACCTTTATTAGTTGAGTGTTTCAACATTCAATACTTTAAATCATTATCAACCTAATTTAATAATTGAGATACTACTATAGTACTGAATACCATGTAATATATGATACAGTATAACTATTATTATGTAAACATCACTACAGCATCACCTATTTTGTCAACCAGGTACAGCAGTGAGAAGTGTAAGATACAGTTTGGGGAACACATGGACAGCTGCTACAATTGGGTACAAGAGAAAACCTTATAAAGTTGTACAGCAGAAGGCAATAATTGGTCCCTCCTTCCTGTCTTCTGCAACACATTCAAGTAGGTGGATATATATATATATTTTATTTTTTTTACATTTAATTTATCTCTTTACTTAATTTTAATGTCAATCGTTCTGGAACTGAGGTTATTGTTGCTATTATTGCCGCAACAACAACCTGTAAACAAACCCATCATTCCTACTTCATCCCACAGGTAAATTGAAGTAATCCATCATCCATCCTAGCATAACAAACCTGATAAATATTATAGTTAGGCCTATCTCACATATCATCCGTAGGTGTTTCTGTTCGTACAGTGTGTGTTGTTCAGTGTGAGTTGTGTGATGTGACGAGAGTAAATGAACCGTTTCGATACAATACACAGAAAAGTAAAAATAAAAAATAAAAAACAAAATACAAGGTGACTTAATTTTATGAGTGACTCTGCCGGTATATACAGTTAGTTTTCGTAAGTGACTCCAATTAGTCGGGAGAGAAATTGTCAATGGAAAGTCCAAGCTAGTTTGAAAATAAATATGAGGACAGGACCTTTTTGCAGACGCCTGTTTTGCCAGCACTAATTTTTTTTCTGTCCTAAATGTTGGTGCCATGAAGTGTAAAAGTAATTGTAAGTGATGGTGACAGACACTCGAGTACATTTGGTGCCAGTCGTCTGTATATGGTGCCACACTGTTTGTATATGGTGCCACACTGTTTGTATATGGTGCCAGTCGTCTGTATATGGTGCCACATTGTTTGTATATGGTGCCACACTGTTTGTATATGGTGCCAGTCGTCTGTATATGGTGCCACACTGTTTGTATATGGTGCCAGTCGTTTGTATATGGTGCCACATTGTTTGTATATGGTGCCTCCCGTCTGTATATGGTGCCAGTCGTCTGTATATGGTGCCACCCGTCTGTATATAGTGCCACACTGTCCACCCTGGAGTCATTGTGTGTGGTGTGAGTGTGGTGGTCGTTGTTGTGTTTAATCTTAGTGCAAACCGTAATACTATGGGTCGTATATATGCACAAATAATATTAATTCGTGGTGTTGACGGTGGTGTGGTACTTGTGCGATGGTTATGTTGTTTGTTTGTCTGTATATGGAGTCATCGTATCAGTACCACACCATCGTATCGTACGCACCCACCAATGTTCTTGAATACGTCCCAATACACTATTGAAAACCAGACAGTTAACCAGACTACTTCCAACAGTCAACTATACTGACTGACTGACTGACCACCGACTGACCTACTGACTGACTGACTGACCTACTGACTGACTGACTGACCTACTGACTGACTGACTGACTGACATCACGACCAACAAGCCAGTAGACAGAGTGAGTTAACAGGCCACCAGGCAGTACTAATGAGGGACGGTCTGTACACCCCCCCCCCCCCTCACACACACACACACACACACACACACACACAGAGAGAGAGAGAGAGAGAGAGAGAGAGAGAGAGAGAGAGAGAGAGAGAGAGAGAGAGAGAGAGAGAGATTTAGTTGAACGAGAGCCATCATTCCTGTTCCATTATATCTGGGCATTACATCTCATTCTCTCCTCTAGTACCTCACACACACACACACACACACACCACCTTTTAAACCCTTCCCTTCCCGTCCCATTCCTCACATTTTTCTCTCAATTTCCTTCCTCTTATCACGACATCTCCCTTTTTTATGTCAATTATTTAATCCCCCCTCAAAAACAACAACAATAATAACAAAAAGACCAGATGAAGGGTAAACACAAACTGCCTCAGCCTGTGCAAGTAAACATATAATAATAATAATAATAATAATAATAATAATAATAATAATAATAATAATAAGGTACAATTCAGAGCAGATGAAGGGTAAACACAAATTGCCTCAGCCTTTGTAATTAAATATAAGAAGGTATAAATTGTCCCTCGTGGTGTTTAGTTTATGCTCAACACATCATACATTGGTTTGGAATAATCATTAGGTCTCTAATAATTTACCATCAAGAGAGTAAGTATAACCTTTAGCTTCTTCCACCTTTCTCCCACCCACTCCCATGCACCTCCTTTCTCTCTCCCCCTAACTCCTTTCTCTCTCCTACCTTCTCTCTCCTCCCCACCGCCTTTCTCTTATCTTCTCCCCTCTTCTCCTTTCTCTCTCCCCTCACCTCCTTTCTCTCCCTTTTGTTTCCTTCCTTTATCCCTGTTCATCAAAAAGTACTAATTTCCTTCCTGCCTTTCACCTTTTTTCCTCCTCCCTTAGGCTACCCCTTCTTCCTCCTTATAGCTTACCTCTTCTCCCTCCTCCCTTAAACTTTCTTTCTCTTTTCTTACTCTTTCTTTCACATTTCCTTTCTCTTTCTTTCTTCTCCTTTCTCTTTCTTTCCTCTCCTTTCTCTTTCCCTTTTTCCCACCCCACCCCACCCCACCTCTTCCCCCTCCCCCTCAACCCACTTTCATCCCCACCCATAATTCTTACCTCGATTTACGCATGTCCCACCACACCCAACCCACCCAACCCACCCACATCTCACTCTCACCTCTCTCTCTCCGTCTTCCACTCTCCCCTCTCCCCTCCCCTCCATCCATAACTCTTTCTCTCCCTTCCCCTGCCCTCCCTTCCCCTCCCTTCCCCTGCTCTCCCTTCCCCTCCCTTCCCCTGCTCTCCCTTCCCTTCCCATGCCCTCCCTTCCCCTTGCCCTCCCTTCCCCTGCCCTCCCTTCCCCTTCCCTCCTTTCCCCTGCCCTCCCTTCCCTCCTTTCCCCTGCTCTCCCTCCCCTTACCCTGCCCTCCCTCCCTTCCTTCCTTCCTTTACCCTTGTGTGGAGCGACAAGGTTAAAAGTTTTCGCGTCTGGCCCCTGTGTCCATCAAGCCCCAGCCATATATCGAGGCAGGAGACGCTCGGTTAAATGGGGATCGGAGCATTGAATGAAACTCGACCCCTTCAGTCACCTTCCTACACATTTATTTCCCGGGGTTGTGTCTCAAAGATGCCTATATATGTTTTTTTTATGTTTTTTTTTGTCTTTTTTTCCTCACAGCTACATTACACCCTGTCACTGGAACATCTTTTTATTAATTATTAAGCCACAAATATCTCCCACTCCCTTCAAACCTTATTCTAGGAGTTAGGAAAGTAGGATTAGTCGGTCGTCATGAACCTTACAAGAAGAGGTGAATAGACTAACCAACTATAGGGCTACTGAAGAAGGAGTTTGAACACTGCTCTCTGTCTGTCTGTCAAAAGAAAAGGAATTGCTGTGTTTTCATGAAGGAGTTTTCAAAGCAGAGATTTTAATAAAGTACGAAGCCTGATTGACGAAACACACGAGCTTGAATTAAGAGACCCTGTGATGTAGTAAAAAATAAATAAAAATGGAGATATACGAGTCCTTCAAATAATGACACGAAACACCACCTATATGGAAGGAGCTTGTTTCGTGGCATGGTCAGGAGGAACATAAGCCACCAATTATAAATACACGATCATCAGGGTCCTTAATGTCCCTCGTAATGGATTAGTTTCGTGGTATAGTTTGGAAGAATCAGAATCCCTCCAAACACACACACATGCAGAGTTTCCCTTTCACTCCTTGCCTTTACACTCTCCAGAAAATATGGTTTGTTTCGTAATTTACTTGGAGTTTAAGATAAAGTAGTTGGATGTCGTGTATGAGAGAGAGAGAGAGAAAGAGAGAGAGAGATGGATGGATGGAAAGCTATAGACATCAGACATGGACATAAGAGTCACGACAATAGATTTAAATGAAGAGAGGAGGTGTTTTCACCAGCTTAAAGAAAGAACGTGAGGTGATTGGGTGGTGGAGGGAGGGAGTGAGGCAGTGAGTGTGGTAGGAAGTGTGTGACAGCAATGAGTTAGGGTGAGAGGAATGAGTTAGGGTGAGAGAAATGAGAAAGGGTGACAGTAATGAAAAGGGTGACGGGAATGAATTAGGGTGACAGGAATGAGTTAGGGTGAGAGGAATGAATAAGGGTGACAGGAATAAGAAAGGGTGACGGGAAGGAGTTAGGGTGATAGCAACAATGAGTAAGGGTGACAGGAATGATAATAGGGTGATAGCAACAATGAGTAAGGGTGACAACAATGAGAAAGGGTGACAGTGAGAGAATGAGACGGTAAGAGTGAAAATGAGCAAGAGTTTATTCACTGAGCATGAGGTATATAGGCTGAATGAGTGAAAGTGTGGCAATGAATGAGTGAATGAAGTGAGTGAATAAATCAATGAACGAGAGAGAGAGAAAAAAAAAGAGAAATAGAGGTTGTGTGTGAAATATTGTGTGTGTGTGTGTGTGAGATTGTGTGTGTGTGTGTGTGTGTGAGAGAGAGAGAGAGAGAGAGAGAGAGAGAGAGAGAGAGAGAGAGAGAGATTGCATGTGAAAGATTGTGTGTGTGTGTGTGTGTGTGAGAGAGAGAGAGAGAGAGAGAGAGAGAGAGAGAGAGAGATTGTGACAGTGAGTGAGTGAGAGAGAGAGAGAGGGGGGGGGGAGTGAGGGAGGGATGGTCTTACAATACATC
>JAWZYT010006433.1:0-26573 GCA_034508575.1 Petrolisthes manimaculis | reverse complement strand
GAAAATGTATAGGGATATATGATATGAATATATGAGAATACAGCAAAGTGCTTCTTAGATGTTTCATAAGATGGAAAGAAAACACATAGAGCAGCGAAAGAAAAGGTGAAATACACATAAATACGAAGCAGAAGATTAGGCACGAAGCAAAGGCTATGAGAGCCAAGAATACCGCAAGAGTAAACAGGAACAGACGAGATTAGTGAAGCGTCCCACACCTCTCAACACGAGCACCGAACCAACTCTGAATCAATAGCACGCACCTCTTCCTGCTTGGCCCACACCTGCCTATACACTCTTATACCTACACAGATATTTGTGTGTACACCTATCCACACATTTACATACGTACACAAAACGTGCAAACCTACACAGATGCTCGCATTCACAAATTGTACATATACACAAACTCAAATATGCTCAAATATTCATTCATAAATTGCAATTAATATATTTACAAAAGTAATGTGCACAAGCTAATAAATGCACACTTATTTGGGCACACACACAAATACATATATTCCAAAAAATATATATAAACAACCAGACAAGTAGAAACAAGCCTCAAACTTAACCTCTGAGTGTTGAAAATAGTTATACGACTGCAATGAAATCCTGCTATTTTAAAATAACACATATTTCGCATAATATACTGATTTTGCATGGAGATTTTATTATTGGGAGGCTGTACCTACCTTGTCAATATGATTTGCTCTATTTCAAAGGAAAACTAAAATGCACATACTCTTCCCCATGCTGGATACACACGATATTATAGTGTATCCTGTTTTTTTTTTCTTCTCCTTGGTTTCAAATTAACACGAGAGGGGAAGACAAATTTCCAACCAATCTTACAGGAATGCTCAGCAGATTACTGGGTTCGGCGGATAAATATGTGGCCCATAAATCTTAATAATTGGCACAAAAGAGGCCAAGAACGCAAAGATTGTTCTGGTTACGGGAAATTGTGATGACTATGCTTGTTGTGGAGATCACGATGGATGGGTTTGTGATGTTGTCTCGATTTCTAAGTTATCCAGTCATCAAATATTTTCCATAGTAGTTTACACCATAAAAAACAGAATTATGTAAAATCACAGTAATAATTTCCTAATTTGTATCACGAGAGGGAGTTGTTTGCGAAGGAGGTGAAGGTAGAAAATATCAATACAGTGTTCCCGAAGTACTCATCGTCCCATGACAACATCAGTTAGAGCATCCTGAGAACCAACAGTGTTTTGTCTTGTCTCACACGAAGAAAGTTTGGGATAATTTGATCTCGTTATCTTTTTGTTACCTTTGCTTTCCTGGATGGAGGGTCAGTGTAATTATAATTTAATTCTACTACTTTTTTTTACTTTTTTTCTCATCTATAAAAACGTTATTTTGCTCAGGTTTACTGAATCAACCTAATCTAAATCTGAAGAAAAGAAAAATAATCCTGATGAGATGAAGAAGTAGGAAAAGAATAGAAAGAGAAATAAAACACTCACACACACACGCACACACTCACACACCTGGTCTCTCATTGCCTGTGTTGTTGTATATCTGAGTGTACAGTAGTGCTACGTTCTCTTCCTTGTGTGTGTGTGTGTGTGTGTGTGTGTGTGTGTGTGTTTATGAGTGCAAATTTTAAAATACTCCAATAATGATATGCGCAATTATCTGTGCTAATGTATATAAAAGCCTTTATGACTGTAGGTTAATGGCCGGGGATGCAGGCGATAGTAGGTACATATTGTGTGTGTGTTGGTGGTTCAGGTGTACCAGCGTGTGTGAGGCATACTGGTAGCTGCAGGCCAATTCACTACCCTTAGGCCAGGCAGGGAAAGAATTAGTTGGAGGGAGGAAAGGCAAAAGAGAAGGAGGAAGATGATGAAGAGGTTGGAGAGAGCATTAGATGTAGAAACAGGGAGAGCTTTGGAAAGAGGAGAATGTAGAAGATGTAAGAGGAACGTGAAGTCAGTTTATGAAGAAGGGAGAGGAAGAATGGAGAGGAAAAAGGGAGAGGAAGAAGGGACAGGAAGAAAGCGGGGAACCGAGGAAGAGGAATGGAGAAGCTATAATACAGGAAAGTCATATCTTTTTCACAATCAACAGTTTGTCATTCATCAATTACTAATCAACACTAAACAGTTTATCTTTGTACATACACCACACCTAATAATGTGCTGCATTAGTCAAAAATGTTGTTGCGAAAAGGTAAAAAAGTAATATGTTTGTACTTAGCCCAGACTTTATCTAACTGCATACATTTTATATAATATTTGAAATCGGGTAAGACTTTTGGGTCACCTTGTATATAAACTTAAAATAAGGGGAAGAAAAGGGTTATATAGAACAATGGAGTTATTAGTGGCTGTGATGAAAGTGTGTGAAAGTGTAGGAAAGTAACGTCCATGTGAATGATAGGCGAGAAACTGAGAAACTTTACCCATAACAACACAGAACCTCTCCTGTTGAGTTGTCTGATCTCTCTTTTAACTCTCTGCCTGTTGTTTAAATAAGGGGAGGGTCTCTTTTGTTGTTGAATTAGAAGGTCTGCGATTCCCCCAAACTATACCATAACAGATCTCCTATTTATTCCATTGAGGACATCTGTTTCCTGGTATAGTTTGCAGAAATCAGCGACCATTCCAATTTACCAACAAGAGAACTTCCTCTTAAGCTTTATAAAATGATCAATGTATACCATTTTTATCCTTACATTTAATAATCTTTCTTATGTTCTTCACAAACTATACTCACGTTATCTTGAATGTTCATATACTTCTGATATTTTCAAAACCTCATTTTTTCCAAGACTAAAATTTGTGCTTGTATTACTTCAGAATGTCTTACACGTTCCTCTCGTTTTTTTTATTTAATTCACTGTTATTTTCGAGTCTCGCTTCCTTTCACTCCGCTCCTCTCTCTCTCTCTCTCTCTCTCTCTCTCTCTCTCTCTCTCTCTCTCTCTCTCTCTCTCTCTCTCTCCCTGCGTATATACTTACCTATCTATCTGTCTCTGTCTTTTCATATCTAGCTCTCCCATTCACCTCCCACTCCACCACCACCACCACCTCATCATCATCTTCCATCCCTCCCCTCCCTTCCCTCGACAACCAATCTCCCGTTACGGCCAGGTGGGGAGAGGAGATGTGAACAGAACCACTAATTGTAACCCCATCAACAACAATCCTGTGTCAGAGCTTGTTAAGTGGGGTAACACAGTGAGGGTAAACCTGCAGCAACTGATTACTCCAAACTATTCCAAGCGACAGGACATCATTATCTTCATTCCTGTTTCCCGGTGTACTTTGGAGGAATCGAGGCGCTCCAATGTACCAAAAGTGTTAATATTACGTGCCCCCTTTGAGTTGCAGCGCTGGAGGGCAAGTGGAATGGATGTCAGTGGGTTTGAAGTGGTGATGGAGATGATGTGGAACTACTCATACCGTAGTAGAGAGGATGTGTGCTGCTGGTAGTGATGATTAGGTTGTTTTCATTGTAGTTTTATGTTGCTCTTTGTTGGTGTTGATGCTGCTTTTTGTATAGATGATGTTGTTGTTGTTGTTGATGGTAACAGTTATTGTTTTTGTTGTTGGTGTTGTTGTTTTAGTTGTTGCTATTGTAGTTATTGTTGGTTTTTGTTGTGTTGTTATTTTAGTAATTGATGCTGTTGTTGTTGTTTATTGTTGTGTTATTTTGGTTATTGCTGTTGTTGTTGTTGTTGTTGTTACGGATGCTTATTGTAGTCGGTTGCGTTACAGTGGATTTTTTTTCTCTTATATTTGTCACTATTGTCGGTGGATTTATTTTTCTCTTAAATTTGTCACTGTTGTCGTTAGTGGTGTTGATGGTGGCGATGATGAAAGTCACTCGATGGGGGATAGTGATGGGAAACATGACGGATGGTGCTGGAAATTAATGGCGCTTTTGACGACGGTGAAGGAATAAGTTATAATGACGACAAAAGTGAAACTCCAGATAACGTTAATTAATGTTGGAGATTTGTCTTGACAACTTCTCAGTCTCTGTAAAGTTTTAAGAGCTGTACAATTGACTCTTGCTACCCTTTCACTCAAACTATACGAATTTTTAGTTTTTACTGACTGTCTGAACCTTTATATTATTTTTATCTACGCACCAGTGTCTCTACTTTCTCATTTATTTGTCTATGTATGTATGTATTTCAGTGCATGTATCAAGGTATGTATATTTATAAAAATGCATACAGAATAACCTCTATCAATCTTTTCATCTGTCTATTCACTTGTTTCTCTGAGATTCTATCTAATTATCTCTTTATCCATCCTTCTACATCTATCTCCATTTCCCTTCTATATGATCTCCCAGTGCATATATTTATCCACCTCTCTGTCTGTCTATATGTCTCTTCACCTTTCACCTCTGCTCTGCTCCGTTCTAGCCATCACATGTGAGTCTCCTTGAGGTCCGCCTCGTCACTCCCAAACTTTCCACCACACAATATTTATAACAGGTGAAGACAAAGAAACGCTGCAGAAAGAGAGAGGTAAAAAAAAAAAAAATCTTCCTCGTCGAGTTTACTTTTTTTGTATATTCACGTTTAATTTTTTTTTACCTCTGTGAAATCTGAATGTCAATATTACTTCATTTATTAAGTGATAAGTACATTTCCCCATTTCCAAGAGTTATTCACACCCCAGTATGGTCCCCTATCGTATGAAAAGTCTCTACGTGATTATGCTTACTGCCTAACTAACCTCATTTTTGTGTTGTATGATTAAAAGACTGGTTATCATCTGAGACCATACGAGCAGCAGTCTTCTGTATAAGAATAACACAATATTTACTTTCTCGATAGAACAGAGGTGAATGAAAACCAAACTGGTTCCGCATCTGTATTTTGACTATTCTTCTCCATGGAAATGTAAAAAAAAAATAAAAAACAGAAATACCGGTATGAATTATATCTAGGTTTTATCACAGGGATTTTACTTCATATAATATCTCAACCAATATATAATCATGATAAGAGACATTGTGTATTTATTTTCCACCTCAACCTCTATCCACAAGTTTCTTTCTTATTATATTTTCCACATTAATTCGCTTATTGTTTGGTGTTTTTTTGCTTGTCTCATACTGCATCTGTTTTTACTCCTCCGTCATGTTTCGATTTCTTTCCATTTTATTTACACTACTTTCTACACCGTTTTCTCCTCATCTGACTATTTTTTTTTTCCTATTTCCACGACCTCACGTTGTATGCCTACCTACTTACAATCTTTATCACCTCTCTCTCTCTCTCTCTCTCTCTCTCTCTCTCTCTCTCTCTCTCTCTCTCTCTCACTGAAAATAAAGTGACTCAAGCATTTTTAATTAAGACAGTAAGTCATTGAACACAACAACTGGAGGAAAACCATAAGAGATGAATGAGGGGAAATGTATGACAAATGGAAGATGGAGAGGAGAAAGTGGTAAGTGAAAGAATGGCTCAGAAAACACACACATACATCACGACGAAAGAGAAACATGCAATATAGTCCAGTAATGTTATGGGAATGAATGCAAGAGAAAAGTAGGAAAACCAGGAAAAATAAAAATGCAAGTCAACATCACCATCCTTCCAGTTCAAGTCATCTAGAGTTCTCGAGCGAAATTGGACATGAATTTGGATCACTCTTGGTGTTTTGATTAATTTCACAGGTGTGGATATTAAGTGAGTAAATTCCGGTCTCTAGTCCACACATTCCTCAATATAGAAAAAAATAATTGCTTGCAACAAGATCCCATTTTTTTTTTATTTTTTTTTGTAAATAGTTTGCGCATCAAGATCCCTTTTTTTTTTTTTTTTTTTTTTTTTTTTTTTTTTTTTTTTTTTTTTTTTTTTTTTTATGTGTGAGAGGCTCCGGGATTAAGGATAAAAACATGAAACCACATATATATCAGAGAGAGAGAGAGAGGGACACAATTCCCAGGGTAATGGATAGCAACACATTGACTCACACTTTCAAGCCTACGAAATTCTTGTTTACATTCCCACACCACCACCACCACCGCCACAAGTTCTGACATCCACGACGAATGACCCTTTAGTTAAGGTGGTAATTCGTTTTTGTTACACTGGAGTGCCACGATTCCTCCAAGTTATGCTAGAAAACAGGACCAGAAGAGCAAAAATAATAATAGTGTTCTGTTGCTTGGAATAAATTGGAGGATTCTGTTGCTCCAGATTTACCAACACAAATCTTCCCCTTAATTAAACCTTGACAAAAGCAGTAATGCCATGAACTGTCACCCTGTATTCGAGTTGTCAACCCTAACATGTACTCCTGCAGGCGATCACTTCCTATCATGTACAGGTTCTTTTGCTTCAACCATTCCTTATACACGATTCTTACACACTGTAGCAGGGAACCTTGTAAAGTCATGGTCTAATGTACTGCAACACCTTCCAATGAGATGGCTTCGAAAAATGATCCGAAACTATAGCTGTTGGTGTGTGCAATATTGGTTCATAAAATTAACTCAAATAGCTCGCTTTTATTAACCAAGTTGCAGTACATTAGACCATGACTTTACCATGCTTTAGGTGTTCATATGACGTCTTCTTTACCCCTCATACTTACACTCATTGAATATTTTTGCCATTCTAATTTCATCCTTTCTCTCCACATGCCCAGGCCATCTCAGAACATTTTTTTTATACTTTTTCATCAACTGATTTACTCCCACCAGAGCTTATACAATTTCTGTCATTCGTACCTTGGCGATTCCTCGGTTTCTACAGACATTTCTCATCGTATTCATCACTACTGCTTTCATTCTCGATTTCCCATATCTCTCATGAACAAAAGTGATTATCTAGGGAATGGAAGATAGAACAGTCGATCAACATCAGTCACATAGAGAATGGAGGCACTTGGATGATAAGGTTGAGAGTGTAAAATGATAAGGAGAGAATTACTTGAAAAAGCCAAGAGGTCAAGAGAAAGGATATAACCTGATGCGAGAGAGATTTATGCTTTCTTTTTACCATTGAGGAAGTGAAGTGGTAAAACTTAAAGAGCACTAAAGCTAATAGACGGATGTGCGGGAGGAAAAGATGGTTGGTGAAAGAGGAAGACGAAGAACAGTAAAATGTGATGTACTGTAAATAAAGTGTAAAGAGAAACAGGAGAGAGGAAGAAGGGAAAAAAGTTATATATATATATATATATATATATATATATATATATATATATATATATATATATATATATATATATATATATATATATATATATATATATATATATATATATATATATATACATGTATATATATATGTGTGTGTGTGTGTGTGTGTGTGTGTGTAGTGTTAAAAGAAGACAGGAAGTTCAGTATAGTTGTATTAAGGGGTAAAACAGTGTTGGTAAATCTGGAGCAATTTATTTCCCCCAAGTTATTCTTAGCAACAGGTCACCAGTGTTTGTGTTAATCTGCTCTTATTTCCTGGTGTACTTTGGAAGAATAAAGGCACTATAGATTACCAAATGTATACTATTCCCTTATGGAGACACAAGAGAAGGATATCAATAATATTATCAAAGTACTGTGAGGTATATCCATGACCAGACTGAGTGCACCTCCTTCCCACAACAAATCACTGATAGTCGTGGGAGCAGTAGAAGTCAGAGTCACCCCTCTACCTACCTACCTACCTACCATACCTACCTACCTACCTAGCTACCCCTCTACCTACCTACCTACCTACCTACCTACATACATACATACCTACCTACATACCTAGCTACCCCTCTACCTACCTACCTACCGACCTATCTATCTACCTACCTACCTACCTACCTACCTACCTCCCCACCTACCTCCCCACCTACCTACCTACCTACCATACCTACCTACCAACCTATCATACCTACGGGTGCCTCAGATATATATACTGTTGTTGGTGGCGGCGGTGGTGGAATATGTTGATGGCAAGTGTATAGCGGTCCAACACCTGTCACATACACACACACATACACACACACACCTCTCTCTCTCTTCTCTCTCTCTCTCTCTCTCTCTCTCTCTCTCTCTCTCTCTCTCTCTCTCTCGTTCTTTCTATTCTTCTTTCACTCCTTTATTCATTCCACTGTTTTCGCCTTTCATAATTCTTAAACTTATACTTACTTACCAAAAGAAGATCCTACTTTGAATATATTTAACTAAATTTACCAATAATGATCACACTTGTACAAAAGAGCTTTAAATAACATATATACAGTATATGCAAACTCATACCTAAACGGACAAGTACACGGACTGACATCAACCTAGTTTTGGTGTTAACGACTGCCTCTCGGTGGTAATTATCTTGTTCTTCATAACAATGCAGAGGAAGGTAAGTAGGTTGTTGTGCCTTGGGCCTTTAACTCACTCTGGGCAATGCAACAAGACCATATGCTTGGTGGGTAATTTATTTCCGCTCGAGTATGCATAAGAAATAATCTAGCTATGGCCTCAAGTGTGCAAATATGAATCACTTAGCTGTAATTCAGGACTCATTATGTAAATATTCCAGGTCATCCAGTAGAAATACTCATTTACGCTCAGTGTCTGGCGCCAGGAAACCTAGGCTAACCAGATGTTGTGGTGTTTATTCAAGAGGAGATGTTACATACTTTGTCAGCCAGGCTCATTGTATTCAAGTGCATATAAGTTGTATAATTCATTAACCTTCAGGAATTATACTGTGATAATCATGTTTTTGCACACAGGCATTAATGTTCATGTACAGACTACAGTATATGTAGTAAGCTGTACGTACATCCATGGCTGATAGTGCTCGACCAGGGTCCAAGGAAGGTTGGAGAGTAACTGAACAGAGTTCGAAAAAGTGAGTCTTTTAAACCTTTCAACGTTGAGAATGGTTTGGAAATTCACTTGTTCGAACTCTGTTCAGTTGCTCACCAACACTCCTTGGACCCTGGTCAAGCACCATCACCCATGGCTGTACATTATTTTGACTTCAAGAGGGTAATTAACTTATGTTACATTGGAGTGCCTTGATTCCTCCAAAGTATGCCCGGAAACAGAACCCCAAGAGCTAAAATAATGGTGTTCTATTGCTTGGAGAGGATTCAGTTACTCCAGATTTACCAACACAAAATTTCCCCCTTAAAAACAAACTCATCGCAAGTGACGAGTTACACAAACCTATTCCTTTGAAGACTCCATAGATGAAAGAATGAGAAGTAACTGTTTTTTGCCGACGAGGAGAAGACACCCAACAATTGTATCAGACTGTACCAACAGATGGATCACTCACTATACGCTGGTGGGTGAGGAGACCAGGTGGTGTTATGCAGATGGTCAGGGCCACCACCGGGAAGGGAGGGGAAGGGGGATGATGTGGTGGTGGTGGTGGTGGTGGGAGAGAGACGGAAAAAGTAACGGAAGGCAACTGACATAAGTACTGTACCTTGCTACTTCCTCCACCACACACACACACACACACACACACCAGAAACTTAATACTCATACACACACAAAGTTTAATAATCATACACACACAAAGCTTAATAATCATACACACCCCAACATTCATAAGCCCATACACAAACCTTTATACACATAATCTTTACATACCCGTTCAAACATAGATAAACAAACGTCTAACTTACATAAATCACAAAGCCTTACACACACACATACATACACACACACACACACACACACACACACACACACACACACACACATACGGAAGCAAATGGACGAAGAGCATGAACTAAAAAAAGTCACATGCGGTACCGTTCTTAAAAACGTATCACACGAACGGTAGGCTAAGAGAGTGTGTATCATTATATCCAATGTGTATTTGAAATTCAGTGTCTTCTTCTGTTGTTGAATGTATCCACTTGATAACCTATAGGCCCTGGGATTGTGTCAGTGTGGAAAACTGTGTGGAATATCGGTGCTTTTATTGTACAGTTGCGAAAAAAAGGTATTGAGACAACTATTGATACAACATTAAGTATATTAATGTCCATAGTTGTTTGTAGGGATTATAAGTATGTATTACAGAAGGATATGTATATTTCCTTCTGTTATACATGCTTATAGTCCATACAAATAGTTGTCGATATTACTAGGGTTAAAGTTCTATCAAGATTTGTCGCAATACCTTTTTTGGCAACTGTACACATCAGGTACGAGAAGTTTTGAGTTTCATTTATGATTGTATTTTTTTTTCCTGTAAGAGAATAAAAAAAATGGGTACTTATATCAACTGGAATTCACTGCACTTGATAGCAGCTGAGCTCAGGCGATCAGCGGCGCTTAATCAAACTGTTAAACAAACGCACGCATAAGCAACACCAACACGTAACACACGCACACACAGTTGATACAGTTCTTAGTTCACACACACGTACTGCCCTACATAAGTACACACTGACAAAAATATACACGATCACCGACACACGACTAATCATACAAAAAAAATATGATAAAAAAAAATATAACGCACACTCATGTCTAAAAAATACATTTACATTCACATCACGTCTCACACACACATAATATTTGGTTACAATTGTAGAAACGCTTCCACATATTACCTGACTTGCATTAGTAATCATAATTATGTCATTCACTTACTGACTTATATACACAAAAACTTTACTGAGGTCTGCATGAACACTCACATAGACAATCATAAACAATACGTTACACATAAAAAGAAAGAGATACAATATTTTAGAAAATTCACACGCAGACAAAATAACCATGAACACACACACACACACACACACACACACACACACACACACACACACACACACACACACACACACACACATACACACACACACACACACACACACACACACACACACACACACACGACGTGCAATACAACACTCACTCGACACAGCAAAAAATGCCTACAAATACCGTTGGACCTTACATTGTTACTGGGTGTCGTGGCAAGGGTCTCACAATAACACCACTCCAACTTAAAAGGTGTCATGCCTTGTGGACAAAGTAGATGTTACTGATTCTTCCAGACCGTGTCACGAAACACACTCCCTGATTGTACGTGCTGCTTGTTGGCATAGTGCGGAGGATTTAGTAGTCTCCAATTCGCCTAGAAAACCATATCCCCTTAACTGAGTACAGTCACGATATAAGTCTCTGTATTGTCTTGCAATTAAAGCAAGAACAGTTAGTGCTAAAGACGGCAATGAGGATTCTCGCCAGCGGAGAAAGAATTAGAGAAGATGTAGTAGATTTCACTAATGAACCGGTGAATTTAATATTTAGCGAAGTCGTTTCTAAGGCAAAACTTAAGTCACAGTGGTGATTTCAATGCGAAATAACGTAGCTAGCAATCTAAAGGCGGGGGATACCGTACCCCAGTCCCCTCTCCTGCCCTTTGACTCCATTCAACCTTCCCATTGAACCTCTCAGCAGTAGGTGTCAAGATCGAGGTCACACGAGTAAATAGGTGCCCCTCTGACCCTCAGTGTGACGTGGAATGGTTGGTGGACGTGATGAAGGCGAGGAAAATGTGAGGAAATGTGAGGTGGGTCAGAGAGAAGTCGGAAAGAAATTACAGGTGTGGGGAGCCGTCGACAAAGTGAGGGCGGGGAAGGAGTGTAAGGTGAGGGAAGGGTGAAGAAGGGTGAAGAGAGGTGCAAGATAATATTATTTGGAACACGCTTGGAGGAGGTTCAAACATGAGAAGTAAGAGAAGTTTATTGGAAGGAGCAAGGATTAGAAGTGGGGATCGGGAGAGAAAAGTGGGACACATAAATGAAGTTTACGGTGTGGGTGTACATGGGTAGTATATAGGCCTTTGTTCCTGGATGGATGAAGACATATAATTATAGTGTAAGAAGATAAAAAAAAAAAGAGGAAGGAGGATTCGAAAAGAGAAAACCGAGTACTAAAAATAGTAATATAAAACTGTTGCGTTGCAGAGTAATGAATGATAATATCAGGGGCTACAATCGTGGACTCTACACAGTAACCCGTAGGAGATACCAAGATGATAAATGAGTGACAGGAAATCGGTAAAGAGACATGTTAGAGATATATTGATGGGAAAAGGGAAAATATAGATTAATGGAACAGGTGGGTGGACAGGCAAAACCAAGCATTAGTTTTTATTACTGCAAACATCTGCTCTCGCATCCAGAAGTAGAGAAGGAGAGAGCAGCTTCCTTGTCCCCATTTCTCTCTGTATCTGCTTGTTTGTCTGTTTGTCTGTCTGTCTATTTTTGCAACTTAGAACGCATGAATCATGTTTTCGCTTTGCAGAGTCTATGTGTGATTTTATACATAAATGTGCGTGTGCATAAATGGGTATGTGTGCGTACATGTGTACATGTGTTATGCTTGCTTGTGTGTGTGTGTGTGTGTGTGTGTGTGTGTGTGTGTGTGTGTGTGTGTGTGTGTGTGTGTGTGTGTGTGTGTGTGTGTGTGTGTGTGTGTAAGCGATATCCATGTGTGTGGAAATAAGCATGTTGTGTGTTTGTGAGCGAAGGGTGACAGGTTTGCTTATGTGAGTGTGTATGTATGTACATTTGAGTGTGTATGATTGTGTATGCATATGTGTGAGTGTAGGGGTATCTGTGTGTGTTATGGGTTTGTATGTGTAAGTGTGAGTGTAGGTTTATATGTGTTTGTTATGGGTTTGTATGTGTGTGTATGTGTGAGTGTAGGTTTATCCATGTGTGTTATGGGTTTGTATGTGCATGAGAGAGTATGTGAGTGTAGGTTTATCCGTGTGTGTTGTGGGTTTGTAAGTGTCTGTATGTATATATAAGTGTGTGTTTCAGTAGGACAATGAACGGTTAGGAACCTGGGGGACACCAAACCGGTTCTTCGGGAGGAGGATTACAACAGCTCCAGGCTCCTCTCGCTCTCGATTTTTTCTTTCTTTGCTCTCTTTTCTTCTCTTTACTCTCAATCCTTTACTCCCTCGTCTTTTCTTTCTACCCTACTTCTCTCTTGGTCCCCTTCGCTATCTGTTTATGTATTTAATTTCCTATCCTCGTCTTTCACACTCTGTCTCTCGGTAATTTTATCCTCTCTCACATCCTTCTAGCTACGACCCTGACCCTGATAAAAGACATCTCTAAACTTGAATGTCTTAAAAAACATTGATAAACTGATCTCATTAGTCAAACGTACGGTAAACCAGGAAAAGCTACCTAAAAGGACCTTTATCGTTGGAGAATAGGAGTCTGCAAAGTCATCTAACTGAGACTTTTAAAATTAGGACAATGCATTGTGACACCAGGTAAATCTCTCCCCTTTTTTGTCTCTCCATGTATCTCTCTCTTCCTCATTATATTATATTTTCGTTGCACTCATATCAAAGTAATGCTTTCGAATATGTCTGAGTAAATGTCATTAGCACATGAGTGGTTTGTTAACACTACCATTAAGGGATGGTTAGCCTGCCTCCTTTTAAGGAATAACAAACAAATGTCTCACAAGACAATACTTCATTTGATTTCTCAACCATGGAATGATCTCCGATCATCTGTGCATTAATTCCTGCAGTCATCTCTGCCCTAATGTTTGCCACCTGTATCGCTTTTTATCATCAAATGTGTGTCAATGAACGCGTTCATAAATGAAACAGTGACAGGCAATTTTAGGCAAATGTAGCACTGATAGCAGTGTTTACTTTTTGTGTAAATTACCTGAGTCACGTACTTCTTTATTACCTACAAACATACCTAATGGTACATCACCTGACTGCTGAAAAACTTTTGGTACCATTCATATGAAAGTGGTAGTAAAGAGTTATGGATAATTTTTCCCTAATGTAAACCTTAATTAAGCCATCTGTTTATTGCCTCCTGTTTCAATATGCATTACTTGGTTTATCACTCGAATGGAACTCGGGAGATACGAGTATGAGACAATACTTTGACCCTAACTGTTCCTCACCCCTTGATGTTTCTTTAGTCAATCAAACAGTTGAACACATAAGCATACAATTTTGTAGGTGAATTAAGTAGACAGATAGATGGGTTATACTGAAAAGGTTGACTTGATGGTAAATTCCTGACGCTGTTGGGTTCTGTGATGGTGGGTGTGAGGGAGGGAGGTGAAGGTGGCCGTCAGGGTGTGTGGAAGAAGGTAGGGAGTGAGAGGTGGGGGGTAGGGGGTGGAATGGTGAGACAGCTGAACGGACGACAAGAATGCAGGTGGACTGGTGCCGCAGGTGAGAGTGCAGTGGGTGGTTGAGGTCACCATCTGACGCAAAAATGGGTTGGGTGGGTGAGTAGAGGAGGAGTACAAGGAAAGATACACCCGAGACTGGTATACAAGTTGGGTTGATCGGAGAGTGAAGTGGAGAAAAGATAAATGAGGGAGTGGGGTGGCAAGGATACATGGATGAGTGAATGGAAGGGAGATTGAATTGATGGATGAATGGGTTGTAAGGACAGGTGCATGAGTGAATGGAATATATTGGTAAAGTTAAGGTGCATGGGTTTCTCTTTGGTTTAGAGAATTATATAGTTAGGCTATATAGGTGGGTGAGTGTTGGAGAACGATATATTGAAAAATGGATGGGAGGTTGACGTTGGTGAATAATGAATGGATGAGTGTTTGGGTGGTGATAAGGATATGGAGAGGCGAGACAGGGGGCGGGTTGACGGAACTTGCAGGTAACGGGATATGGGTGGTAAGGGGATTTAGAAGAAGGGGAGGATAGGGTGGGTGAATGGTGTGAGTAGGGAGTAGGGCAGGAGGAGGGGAGGATAGGGTGGGTGAATTGTGTGAGTAGGGCAGGAGAACAGGTAAGATTGAGCAAAATTGGTGAGTTAGATGATGTAGATGGATGGAGAGGTGAAAGGGTGGGGTTGGGGGTTGAGCAGATGGGTGGGAGGGCAAAAAGGTAGGGTGGTGTGGCCGGGTGGGTAAGTGGACGAGATGGTTTGGGTGAAATGGCTGGACATAAACAACAAAAAGGTGGACATAAAACGTAAAGGGAAATGTGGACGAAGTATATGTGGATATCGAGTTGGACAGTAAGGTAGATAAGGAAGAGAGGGACGACGAGTCTGTGTCATTCCTTCAATTGTTAGGCTCAAACAAACCGCCACGAGTCACTCCATTATCCCTCAAGTCCTACCGGCTGTTGTTGCCATCGTCATCCACCCTTTCAGTGCGTTAATTACTCAGCATTCCTCTCTACGTCATCCTTTATCGTGGTGTTTGCCTCTCCAGTATTTAATTAATTAATTATTTTCCTCACACTCCTTTACCGTCGCATTGGCTTCTTCCCACTATTTATCCTTTAGTTTCTTCTTCTCACCTCCTATATTTTGACGTTTGCATTTTCCCAACTTTTATCCTTCTCTCTCCCATAACACATTACATACATTGTCTCCTGCAGAAAAAAAAGTGAGTATCCTGCAATATGCTTCACAACACTACCGGTACGTTTTATTTTCCACGTCCATAAATAAGCTCATAATAATGTTATTTGCCTGATTACTTTTTCATGGAAATTCACATATTTGACTGATCCTGACATTGCATTTGCTAGCGACGTATTAGCTCTTAAATAATGACTAATAATCACAGAAAAGTTAATATAATATGCTGATTGATTTCGTATAATTTCATTCCTGGATCTTATAATTATTATGAGGTGATTGATATTATTTGGCGATAGCCATGGAAAATTCATAAAGTGTAGAAAATTCATAATGTGTAGAAACATAAAGTGTATATAGAAACAGTGATAAAAAGAGGATAGACACACAATACCAAAGTATCAGATCTCACAGAAGTGGGAAATCTGTGTGGTTTGTAAAGCAAGTAACGACGTGACACTAACTCACACCATAAACCACTAATTTATCACAAGAGACACACCATCCATCTACTGGACATTCATACACAATTGAAGACCAAGACTGAACAGCGTGTGGTTATGTCATTTGTCTTGGCCCTCTACATCTCTTTCCTTCTCTCGGTATGTTTCTATCCGCCTGTCTCTTGACCCGTGACCATAAGAAAAACCAACATATATGATTTTAATTGTCTGTTTACCGTGCTATATATGGATGGGAATGTTTTGTACCCAAGATACCCTTTACATATATGGCCTGTGTCTTAATGATTTCCCACTATGTAATCAATTCTCCAAGCATTGCTGTTTTTGCATAATCATCTATTTGCAATTATAAAAGAACAAATAACGAATAGCCATCTCATACTCCATTATCCAAAATTTTTTCAGGAATTGTAGTATCATGACTCTACAGAACACCTTTGTTAGTTAAACGATTTTCTCTAACTTAAAATGACCAGAACTATTGGCGAAAACTGGTGGTCACCGATTAGCCGTAAGTGTTTTGTAACCAAGTCTGAGAAAATACCGAACAAGGTCCAACTGTTACGACAGAAATGGTTGTGTGTACTTCCGTGGTGAGTCCTGTGGTCTGAAACTTCGGCATGGTCTGTATGGTATGCTAATTATGGCTCAGGAGTGTACAGATGACTACAATATAAGGTTACACAATACAGTACGGTAATCATTATAGGTGGTTATAACATATGGTAATCCCAAGATTGCGTTTTGGTGTTACTTGATGTAAATAATAACATACTTATCAATGCATCGCAATCTCCCTTGCAAAAATACCCATATAAATGATAAAGAACGTGATGATTTATGCACTATTAAGGAATTGAGACATACGGAATTGCATCTACTTGAATCAATATACAGTGCTTTCTGTGTTCGCATAATGTACTAGTATGTTTATGTGTGTATAATATACGTAGCACTTTTCCTTGGATATAGTACACTCGTGATACGTAATCCCTGCATTCGAACTCAGCCACTACGGGTCTACTGGGTGATGAATGAGAAATATCAGGCGATTTGAAGTTTTCTGCTCCTCACACTCTGGTCAGAAATTATGTATACGAGTGTACGGTCATTTATTAATGAAAAAATGTGTCAAATAATCTCAGTACTCACCACAGAAGGGTATCCCAGGGGGTGTCCAGGTAGAGTTCTCGGCACATATCTTCCTGGCGGGTCCAAGCAGTTCGAAGCCTCGGTCGCAGGAGTAGGAGGCCACGGTGCCGGGACCCAGTTCCGTGGTAGAAAAGCTGACGGAGGAGTGAGCCGGGGCACCTGGGAACCCACAGCACAGTCCTGTAGGAGGGGAAGAAGAAGGAACGATAATTGTACAGAATAAGAGAGATTACGTGAGATCATGGAAATTTAGTAGGTACAGTTGCCTCCAAAAATTAAGTAGCTACAGTTGCCTCCAAAAATTAAGTAGCTACAATTGCCTCTAAAAAATTCGAGACACTACCTGCAAGAGTCTATCAGGTAGTGTCTCTATAATTTTGTAGGCAACTGTATCATAGTAGTGATAAAGTAGTAATATATGTAAGACAGAGATAAGATGTAACTAACTGCAAGCAAAACATTAAAGAGAGCACAAAAGTCAAGGATTATACAGCAGTACAAGAAAATGACTGATGGGAGGGCAAGGAATCACTGAAAAAAGATTATGGAAAACAGGAAGTATATTTAGTGCTGAATTTCTTTGGACAGGACCGAGGGGGCGGCAAAACCCTCTAGATACAGCGTACACTACTGCAGGTAACTTACAGAAAACGAAAATTAATAATATATTGTAGAATAAATAGAGTTAGAGTAAAATAGTTAATATATTGTAGAGATAAATAGAGTTAGAGTAAAATAGTTAATATATTGTAGAGATAAATAGAGTTAGAGTAAAATAGTTAATATATTGTAGGGATAGATAGAGTTAGAGTAAAATAGTTAATATATTGTAGGGATAAATAGAATTAGAGAATGGTATATAAAACAGTGTGGGATGCAAAGCTAAATCACAAATACAAAGAAACTGTTGTCTCATAATTATACCCTATACTGTAAACATGGCCACATATTCGAAAATCATACCATACATTATTTAGTCTTTTCCATCTTTAAAAATCGATCAGCTATAAAATTCCAGAGACTTATTAAATCTTGATCGTTTACTAAAAGTGTGTCATCGAGGTGAAGTGACTCTTAACAACAGCTTTAGAATTATACGCTTGAGAAGGAGAGATTTCCCATTATTGTCAACGGGTGAGTGAGTGAGGGTGGGGAGGGAGGGTGAGGGAGTGGGAGTGAGTGAGGGAGTGAGTGAGGGGGAGTGAGCTAGGTAGGGAGGGGGAGTGAATGGGTGGGTGAGTGAGGGAGGGAGGGAGGGTGAGTGAGTGGGAGTGAGGGAGTGAGTTTGGGTGAGTGGGAGGGAAGGGGAGTGAGTGAGGGAGGGAGGGTGAGGGAGGGTGAGGGAGGGAGGGAGTTTGGGTGAGTGCGAGTGAGTGTGAGCGAGTGAGTGAGTGAGAGCCACGAGTCTTTACATCTGGTGTGACCCATTAACAAGTATCCCGTTATGAAACCTCTCCACACTCCTCTCACACACTCCTGGTTTTCTCTCTCTCACTGTTCACAATTACTACCTATAGTACCCATTTGCTCACACACACACACACACACACACACACACACACACACACACACTCCATTCTTTCTCTCTCACTGTTCACAATTACTACCTGTAGTACCCATTTGCTCACACACACACACACACACACACACGAGCACATCACACACACACGAACACAAGGGCATTCAGTCACATGTACACAAACGCTGCCATGCACTCAAACCCATATTTCATCCAGCTAAGCAGATTCATCAAAACACTAGCTGTCAACACATCTGACTCAGCACTGTGGAGTAAGTCACAGGGTCAGTCAGGTCGTAAAAATAATAAATAATGACTGGTATATGTAGACTTCCGAGATTTGCATCGTTTTGTGAATAGATTTATGGACCTTGTCGTTCTAGGCTATTTTGGTGCATATCATTTTTCATATTATACGGTTGGTGTTTATATATTAAATCATAAAATAACACGATCTTGACACTTATTTATGTTCTTGTTAGTTAAGGTTTTATTTGATTTATAAATTTTTCTGCGTATACTATTATTGTGATTTTAATAAACTTTGCATCTTACGATAGTACTGTATATCTCCACATCCCGGTTGATGATTACTGTTAGTCAATAGTTGTTGTCTCACTCATCAACTTTCATGCTAATACATACAGACATGTTTACGATAAAAAAAAACGTAAGCAGTAATATTTGCATGTTGTCACTAATATTAACACACTAGTTTTCATACGGGTTTTTCCTCAGCCAAAAAAAAAAAAGGTGAAAAAAAAGGTGCGAACTGAAGGACTACTATAATAATTCCTCCAAACAATGCCACACATCATCACCTATTTTATTGAGGAAGTTTGTCTTGCAATAAAGTTTGGAGGAATCAGTAGTATCCAAATCGTTCACACCAGCAAATAAATAGTTAGGGTAAATGGACACAGGAAAGACAATCTACGCGTCTGGGGTTGTATTACACACTTCCTCTTTTGCTATACGGTGTGTGTGTGTGTGTGTGTGTGTGTGTGGACTTGGTTGTTGAGTCAGACGAGAGGTCCGGTTGGTACTGTGACCGATTTAGTACGAGTTGCTAATTGTCGTATTTTGACACAAGACATTCACACATTGATGGCCATAATTCGACTCGTAGGACATGAGTCGATTTGATTCACTCGATGATAAAGATGTCGAGTGTAAAGCATGAAATAATTTATAGTGTGTTAAAATAACCTACAATGTGTTAATTAAATGGCACTTACTTCCCTTACTTTAATTTTAGCTTTGTTTATTTGTGTACATTTCTCCACGGTGGAAGTAAGGTTTATGCATATGATATATATATAATGACCGTACTGTACACCTTTATAATCTAGCAGTACTTCCCGACGCCACCTGGCAAAGATGAGGCTGCAACAGATGTTTTGGGTGCGATAATTTGGAAAGACTGAGGAAGGCGGGTTGGGTGGCGTAGGTATAATATATTTTTGTAATTTTAGATTGTTGTATTTTTTCTTTTGTACCCCTCACTTAATTATAACTCGTTTGTTGTGTTTTATATCATGTTGCTAAAATTTTATGTATTATTCGTAAGACCTAATATGGTTTCATTCTTTAAGCATTATAATCAATGTTTATAGCTTTTAAGTAAAATGCCTTACCTATATCGTTTGTACATTTCTGGGCAAATATAACTGGTTAACGTTATAATTAATTAAGGTTTTTCAACGATCACCACATCCTTTGCTGAGAGATACACAATGACTTCAACTTACAACTGGAGTGAAGGGATGGGTAGGGAGGGTGTCATTCAGATACAAAGAAGGATGAATGGTTGTGGGGGTCAAGGAGGTGAGCGTTGGTGAGGGGTGGGGAGAAAAGGGTTCACAGCAACGTAGGCAAACATAACGGTACGGAAGGAGTGGAAACAGACGGTGACTACAACATTGTCAGCACCAACTAACTCGTAGCATAGAAGATAACCCCCACCATATTCCAAGATGTGAAGGACAGTATTATAGATGATCTCTCCATATGGTGAGGTGTTTTTATTGCGGCAAAGAAGGAAGTACTGCAACCAACACTGTGTCGCTCCACTGTCTTCATGACTGTATACTCGTGGTCAGAAATTGTGTCCCGATCCCGTGGCACAATGACGCACAACAACTAGCCGAGCTTTGGTGATTCGAACAATTGTGTGTTTTAGGGAGACGCACCGTTGTTCGAACCTTCAAAGCTATAAAAAGCTATATAGGCTGTTCGCGATTCATTTTGCCAGGGAATCGGGACACAATTTCTAATGACCGCGAGTACTGTAGTGAGACACATGTGATTCACCAACACCTCGAAGCTTCACTACAGAATCTAGAGTTTCACAAGAGTCTACAGGTTATCGACTGTTTCCAGTTCCGATGTTGAGACATAAAAATAGAAACAGGATACTAGAAGGAAGAAGGTAAATGGGTGAGAAGGAAAACTGATGACAAATATACATATGAACAAACGGACGAATGAATGCATAAAGGAAAGAGTGAGGGATGCATAACAGTCAAGAAGAAAGGGAAGAATACAGGCAAGTAGTAAGTCAGAAAAAGGAAGGAAGGAAGAAAGGAAGGAAGGAAGGAAGGAAGGAAGGAAGAAAGGAAGGAAGGAAGGAAGGAAGGAAGGAAGGAAGGAAGGAAGGAATACAAAACGTCATCTGGTCACCGTGATCATAATTATAATTGAAGTTGACATTAAACACAAAAAGTACCGTGGTTTTGGTGATGATTGATTCCCGACCCCCCTGCATGGTGTACCGTATATCACACCTGGTTTTTACTCATCCACCTGTGTCCTCCTCCCCCCACTCCCTCCCTTCCTCCCTTCCCCCTCGACCCTGCTGTACAGTCCACGTTGACAAGTGTAGGTTAAGCTGAGTCATTCACCCACTGCCACTGCCACTGCTCCGATGGAAAAACTTGTACATTTCTTCGAGAGATATTTTTGATACTTTATTGCAGTGAAGATAATGATGATGATGAGGAAGTAAAAACTGGCCCTTTTTTAATATGTTGTCTGTAAATAGTCTTGATATTTTACTGCAGTGATATATATATACATGCGTAAAGTCACAGAAATAAATCTCTCTCTCTCTCTCTCTCTCTCTCTCTCTCTCTCTCTCTCTCTCTCTCCATTTCACAGCATAAAGGATGAAGTTATTGTGGAAAATTGACTTGTGCACATGCATTGATTAACGTCTTTTATGCGATAGTACTCTCATGTATATTTTTTACCATTAAAAACATACCATTGATAATTAAATATTTAAACAGGATCAATATAGCTATAAATCACTGACTAATGAACAACGAAATATTACATACAATAAACATTTTTAATGAGCTATATATTGTAATATTTACATATGAACGTCAAATGTGATTCCCTCTAAGAAAAAAAAAAACATCTTAGATTAATGAGACATACTGTATAATCTATAACTATATTTTTCTATCGGACTTGTAGCTCTAGTATTAGTCAGAAAAACTATATTATAAACTGTATATCTATAACTTTATACTCGTTGCTTCAGGTATGTTTTGCTTCTTATAACTGTAAAACTGCCACCTGCTTCTCACCACCTGACTCCCGCTTATCGATAATATTTCTTTACCGGGCGAAAACAACACAAACACCGCTACAAGGATCCGACTTTCACCTTCCCATTCTGACAGCTTCTCTACTCTCCAGCCAGATCCTTTCCCTAGCCCCGCCCACACACCAACCTCCCTCCCATATCCTGGTGTATGTCAGTATTTGTCATGGATTTACCGCCTTGGTATTTGTGTCCTGAGAGAAAGTCATGGAGGGAGAGTGGAGCAGTGAGTGTAACAGGATGAGGATCGTGACAAGAGTGAGTTGAGGCTCGTAAACAAGGTAGATAAAGCAATGCCTGAAGGTGACTGGAGTGAGGTGACACTCGTAAACAACCTTATAGATAAAGTGATGCCTGAAGGTTAGGTTAGGTTAGGTGAGGATCGTAAAGAATTGTATTGATAAAGCAATGCCTGAGGGTCGTACTGTTACCATCCCGATACATCTTGGACACCATAGGCTTTCTAGTGATATCATATAAATCAATTATTGTCATGCCTGGATCAGGAGTGTTCACCACACAGAGAAAAACCGATTTGGAAATTTTGTCTAGGCAGGAATATTATAGAAAAATAATTTGTCATGTTATGAATTAAGGTCTACACGCCTCTTAATACAGAAATAAACAACAAAATGTATGCCCCTTTCTAGTGGTTAATAAACTGAGAGAATTGGGTTAGGGGAGAACCGGAGATGTAAGGCGGTGGTGGTGAAATTCCTTACTGCTGAAACACTTCCTTTCCCCCCTTCCCTTTCCCCCCCTTCCCTTTCCCCCCTTCCCTTTCCCCGACCCTCTCCCGCGGCCCCAGCTTCCATTTCCTATGATAGCATATCTCACGTCTCAAGTTTCACCGTTTTCACATTTTCTCTTGCTTTCCTCGATTTCCCATTGTTAAGTAATTATTTACATCCGTGTCAAGCAAAATGTAATGTCTGTGAGTGACAAGCTGTATCTGGATATAAACACAGACACGAACAAAATGACGAGAAGCATAATATAGTCATTTTTTCATTCATTTTTGTTACTGTTTCATCACCAAAGAGGCAAATAACATCTCACTCAAGTATCGTTATTATTAATATTCCAACAACATGCATATACAGTCAACAAAAGCATGCGTAAAAAACTATACTTCACTTAGATTGTGCAAACTTTCAAGGAACTTAATACAATGACGATTACCTAATGTTATATTAATATTATATAAATATACATATTGAACTTGAACTTGAACTTGACGCCAGACATTTCGATTTAGATATGTAAAGCTGCACGTAGCCGAGAAGGTTTGATTGATCACGTCTTAGCTATTTTCATTAAGCAGAAGACCGTGGAACCAAATGAGCAGCTCCACCTACAATTCATTCAAACCATCTCTATACAGTGAATGAGTCAATATAATATCATGTATGCAAAATAATATCATGTATGCAATTCCCAAAGACGCTAGCTCAATTGTTCTTCTATTCATGATGTTTTGTTATGATTTAGGAGTCGACAAGGGAGCTACAACCCATGCAGTAGCCTCATAGAAAACTTGAATTTCTAGCGCGAGGAAAAGTTATGACATTCAAATCATGACTCCAAAGTGCTAAAGTGTAAATAATACTTTTCTTACCACACTTTTTGACATTGTGCAAATTCAATTTAGACGGCTTAAGTATAGTTCAGATATTTTATTCTATCTATTCGAAATGATTCTAGGAGTGGGCAAGAACTTTTGTCCTCAAATACACCGTACATGTAAAACTGGGTAGATGGAAGCAATATGTAGGGCTTTAGGGCAGGAGTCAGTGAGAAAGTAACTATATTTTACACCAACCAATCTGGAACACCACTAGTGACGGGGCGTGAAGTCTATCTAATTTCTTCTCCCTCCTCCCTTCTCCCTCCCTCTCATTCTTTTCAGACACCCCGCCCTTTATTAAGTAGAGGGTGTATGATTCGCAGTGGTAACCCATCGATGGCAGGAAAATTATAGGATAAGCACCGAGGCGGGAGATGAGGAAGAGAGGAGAAGGAGAGGGATGAGAGTTGAAGGGACAGAAGGAGGGTGGGGGTAAAATATATGTAGGTAGGTAGGTAGGTAGTTAGGTAGGTAGGAAGCAAAGTCAGGAATTATTTTTATTGGGAAGAGAGGATAGAAGAGCAAAATAATAATGAGAGAAGAAAGATAGGGAAGGAGGAGACGTAAGGAAGGATGTTAATAAAAGGTAGATTTATAACAAAAAGATGAAAGATAAGGATATCCATCACATCACGTTGGAGGGCAAGAATCATCATCAGCGAGACACTTCGAGATGCAGCAAAACTAAGAAGTGAGTCGATCGAACTAACGGCGAGAGATAACATTTGGATTAGAGGAATAAATAAGGAGATAGGAGACCCCAGGGTACAGAAGGTTATTATGATTTCATGAAAATTGGACCTCATGGACACGTCGGTACCTCCAGCTATATCAGAATAATAGACAAAACTTCTTAATCCCAAAGGTAATTATTTTTCGTGGCATAGTTTTGAGAAAATGATACCCTTGGTTGGTTAAGGCTTCAGATTGGCTGGATAAACAATAAAGGAAATTATGACATGGGTGGAAAGAGAGTAAGAATTGGAGGCAGAAGAGAATGGAGAGAAGCAGAAGAGAATGGAGAGAAACAGAAGGGAATGCAGAGAAACAGAAGGGAATGGAGGGAAACGGATGGGAATAGAGAGAAGCAGAAGGGAATGGAGAGACGCAGAGGAGATGGAGAGAAACAGAAGAGAATGGAGAGAAACAGAAGAGAATGGAGAGAAACAGAAGGGAATGGAGAGAAGCAGAAGGGAATGGAGAGAAGCAGAAGGGAATGGAGAGACACAGAAGGGAATGGAGAGAACCAGAAGGGGATGGAGAGAAGCAGAAGGGAATGGAGAGACACAGAAGGAATGGAGAGAAGCAGAAGGGAATGGAGAGTGGCAAAAGAGAATGGAGAGACGCAGAAGGGAATGGAGAGACACAGAAAGGAATGGAGAGACACAGAAGGGGATGGAGAGACACAGAAGGGGGATGGAGAGAAGCAGAAGGGGAATGGAGAGACGCAGAAGGGAATGGAGAGAAGCAGATGGGAATGGAGAGACGCAGAAGGGAATGGAGGGACGCAGAAGGGAATGGAGGGACGCAGAAGGGGATGGAGAGAAGCAGAATAATACAAAGGAATACAAAGGAAGTACAGGCAACAGGAAAGAAGCGAATTGAGACGGCAGGATAATGATGAAGATGGCCGGATGGGTGGTGACAACATTAACACCAAGGAGTCAAGGTTAAGGACAGCAGGGAGGAAGTTGATTGACCGCAGAGGTGTAACGCATGGAGAGAGAGAGAGAGAGAAGAGAGAGAGAGAGAGAGAGAGAGAGAGAGAGAGAGAGAGAGAGAGAGAGAGAGAGAGAGAGAGAGAGAGAGAGAGAGAGAGAGAGAGAGAAAGAGAGAGAGAGAGAGAGAAAGAGAGAGAGAGAGAATGAAAGCGGCAACGGTAAACAAGATCGAACGAAAATACAGAAAATCTGAAAGCATAATAACTTTAATTATAGAGCGACTAATGAGAAAGGAGGATGAAGCATATTACAAGGAGCAAAGTGCAAGAACCAAAATCAAGAAAGCGTAAAGGACATAATTAACAGTGTGGTGTTGATATCAGCTCAGAATATTGAAACCCCCAACACCTTCACAACGGGATTAAGGGGGTGCGGGAGTAGGGGGACAGGCTTGGGGGAGGGGGGGTTTTAGAGGGTTGTGGGAGTAGGGGGACAGGCTTGAGGGGGTTTAGAGGGTTGTGGGAGTAGGGGGACAGGCTTGGGGTAGGTAGAAAGCCTGTCCCCTATTCCCGCACCCCTCTAACCTCCTCCCAAGCCTGTCCCCCTATTCCCGCACCTCCTTAAACCAATGCATTTTTTGTTTCGCTTACAGTAGTGGATTTTTTCTCGTTGCCACTGACTATTTTTTTTTATAGGGGGCAACTGATCCTTCCTAACTGAGCCAGGGGGAAAATGATTAGGAAAGTTAACTGTATGCTGAGGTTAGGGTTTGATAGTTATATAGTCTCTCTCTCTCTTTTTTTTCTCTCTCTCTCTCTCTCTCTCTCTCTCTCTCTCTCTCTCTCTCTCTCTCTCTCTGATGCTGATGAGGTACAGTTGCTGACACTTGAAACAGATACACTTCGAACGGGACCCTTTATCATGCCAGATAAGGATGTGTTGTCGCCTCTATAAACACACACAACGTCACGTCCTATACCCTATATGTGTTGAATGAGGGTCCCCGTGTGTCAGGTGTGTCTGTTTCATATGTCCGCAACTGTACATCATCAGCATCACAGAGAGAGAGAGAGAGAGAGAGAGAGAGAGAGAGAGAGAGAGAGAGAGAGAGAGAGAGAGAGAGAGAGAGAGAGAGAGAGAGGGTGAGAGAGAGAGAGAGAGAGAACGACGAAATTT
>JAWZYT010006432.1:10000-32500 GCA_034508575.1 Petrolisthes manimaculis | reverse complement strand
AATATGGAACCATTAATGAGAGCCTGTCAACTACCACTATATTGGAAGGCGCCTTTATTCATTGCAGCAGGAGGGGATAAACTTGGTTATCTTACACAGGAACAATTTACAGATTATTGGAGCAGGTGAGGTGATGTGTGTGTGTGTGTGTGTGTGTGTGTGTGTGTGTGTGTGTGTGTGTGTGTGTGTGTGTGTGTGTTCTGACCTACCGGTATATATTTGTTATTACCAATTTGTATCTTTACCCGATTGAGTCAAGTTCGTAATGTCCCATATTTCAAAACACAATTATCATATTTTTCTTTTAAAATATGTATGTATGTTTTTGGCACACACCACTTGTTCTATTTGGAGTGCTAATTTCTGTACATGTTTGTCTCCTCTTTTAATTAATTTCTTACTATGACCTCTTATTCCTTGTGTGTGTCTATAATATTATTAAGTCTATTATTCTGTCAAAATAAATAATAATACAAGTAACAAATCCATAATGAAACTTAAGGAATCATTCTCTTTGTGTTGAATTCTGTGTATATAATATAATAACAACTATAACTTAATATTATATTGTGTTATTGAAACTTAAGGAATCATTCTCTTTGTGTTAAATTCTATGTACTGTACATGTATATAATAACAACTATAACTTAATATATTGTGTTATTGAAACTTAAGGAATCATTCTCTTTGTGTTAAATTCTATGTACATGTATATAATAACAACTATAACTTTATATATTGTGTTATGTCCTAAACAGAGTGGTATCAACTTGTCATGATGCTTCATCTCGGTTTGTCCGTATATTGACACGTGGAGTTCGTAACTATTTACAACCTGAAGATTTCCTTAGTATGATACAAGATGTGGTTGATACTCACCCTGGACTCACCTTCCTCAAGGAGGCAACAGAATTCCACTCCAGATATGTACATACAGTGAGTCACATATAGTTAATTAGTCAGATACACACATACAGTTAGTAACATAAGGGCATAAATACACATATATACACATACATAAGGTTAATAACATATAAATATATACATAAAGTTAGTCAGTCTCTTAGATACATAAAGAAACCTATTATAAAAGTATTATAAAAGTCTCACATTGTCAAGATGTTATTATTAAACTACTTCTTGAAGGAAAAGGATCTTCATTGCTTAAGTTGTACAGTAAAAGTCCCTTCATCTAAAGGTCTATTATACCTTGGAAGGTTTGCTCCCATGGAACTTTTTGGGTCCACCAATTTTACCCATAATTATTGTATCATAAATGAATAATGTGAAGGAATCATTTGTTCCCCACCACCACCACCTCCACCAACTCTATACAGTATAAATAACACCCTTACATTTTCTTAAGGGGGTGTGGGAATTGGGGGACAGGTTTAGGGTTGGGGGGGTTGGGGGGGAAGTAAGGGGGCAGGCTTGGGGTAGGGGGGGGGAGTAGAAAGCCTGTTCCCTATTCCTGCACCCCCCCCTAGCACCCCAAACCTGTCTCCCTACTCCCGCACCCCCCAAAAAACCCCAAGCCTGTCCCCTATTCCCACACACCCTTAATATTACAGGTACAGGACCATATGTATATTATTTTATTAACTTATTAATATTTACAGGTAATAGCAAGAATATACTACTGTGTGAATAGATCCTGGTCAGGAAGAATAACTTTACCTGAATTACGAAGATCAAACTTATTACAGGTAAGTTGTTATGGTTGTTGTTGTTGTTGTTATTATTGTTGTTGTGTTGTGACTGACGGTATTGTTTTTGTTTCCATGGCCTTATTTTAAACACATTAAATATAATTATAATTCTTTGATATATATACAGTATTGTATATATATATATATATACTGTATAATACAAAAGACTGAGTGTAAAGTGTAGTAAGTGCTTGGATACAAGTATATATTTACTATAATATATCCAGGGTATACTGTATTGAATATATTTTGTTACTTTATTATTAGGTATACTGTATAAATATGCATAATTTTTCTTTTCTTTTTTCAGGTGATCAGTTATTTAGAAGAAGAGGAAGATATTAACCAGATAACTGATTACTTCAGTTATGAACATTTCTATGTGATTTATTGCAAGTTTTGGGAACTGGACACTGACCATGATCTCTTTATTGATAACCATGACTTAGCTAAACACAATGAAAGAGGTCAGTCATCTCTTACTCGGAGCAAGTTTGTTTTGTTTTTTAAGATATTGTATTTTATGGTGTTATTGTTATTTTGTTTTTTGTTTTTGCATTTTTTTGGTGTTTTTGCTGTTTCTTAAGGTTTTATTGTTGCAGTTTTTTGTTTTTTTAAAGTGAGTGTTACTATGATTTAAGGTGCTTTTGTAGTTGTTTTTTATATATTGTTATTGTTGAGAATTATGATGGAATAACAATAACAATAATAATAATAATAATAATAGTAGTCTTGTTGGTGACTTGTTTAATCTAAATTTGACTTGTTATGGATGCAGTATAAAATATACTGTATACAAAAACACATAGGCTTTGATATACAGGATAATATATCTTAATCTAAAATATTGTACATACATGGCATCTTGTGTTGTTTTCAGTTTTCTAGTGGTAGAATTAAGCTCATAAATTTTCTATGTTTATGTTACAGTATATAATTAGGAATGCAAGAAAGATAATATAATAAAAAAATATGTTTATACAAAATGTTATAATTATTAAGATGTGTTGTTGTGTTGTTTTCAGCTCTGTCCTGGCGTATGATAGAGAGAATATTCAGTGGTGCTGTAACACGTGGCAGGTTACAAAAACAAGACCGTATGGGTTACCAAGAGTTTGTTTGGTTCCTTATATCAGAAGAAGATAAACGACACCCAACAGCCATTGAATATTGGTTCAGGTAATATACTGTTTGGGTCTAATGTAAAAATACTGTACTGTACACACATTCATTACTAATTACTAGTACAATACACACACACCATTTATTTTTACTTAATGGTTTTTTTACTTAACATTTCATATTTTTTTTTAATGTTATTTTATTTAATATTTTTTCTGAAAGTTTTTATTTATGTACTTTATTTATGTATTTCTTTTTTTTTTTGCAGATGTATGGACCTGGATGGTGATGGGTATTTATCTATGTATGAACTTGAATATTTCTATGAGGAACAACTTCAGCGTATGGAGGCTCTGGGCATTGAAACATTACCCTTCCATGATTGTCTATGTCAGGTTAGTTTTATACTCTATCTTTCCTTTATATTACACTACCAGGTATATCAGGAAATAACAGTACCATATTAACAATAATAATAATAATAGTGGTGGTGGTGGCGGGGGCCTGTTGTTACATTGAAGTAGTATGGAGGAATCATTTGCTCCAGATTTACCCTTATAAATCTTAGTGTACATGTGTGTGTGTGTGAGAGAGAGAGAGAGAGAGAGAACTGTATTGTTTATTATTGTTTTGTTTTTCAGATGTTGGATATGGTGAGGCCCGAGGCAGGTGACAAAATATCTCTGCGTGATTTGAAGAAGTGTCGAATGACCCCAATATTCTTTGACACTTTCTTCAACCTGGAGAAATACCTCGACCACGAACAGCGCGACCCATTCGCCTCACACCGCGCAGAGGATGACGGCCCAGAGGTAAGGGAAGGGCAAAAGGGAGGTACTATAATGAGGATGTACAATAGTGAGGTAGGAAGGGAGTGGGTATGAACAACCAGAGAAATATCCAAGTGGGGAAGTAGGAGGCAAATACAGTACAGGGAAAGGAATGAGAAAGAGGTATAGTGGTGAAGAAGAAGGAGAGAAGTATAAGAGAAGGAGAGAGAAAGTCTGAGAGATACTGAAGTGGGGAAGAAGGAGGGAAATACTGGGCAAAGAAAACCAAAAAATATACAGTAAATAGAAGGGGAATACTGTAATTTTTTGGTGTGTGAATTTTGTTGTATTATTTGCCCAACAGGTGAAATGGATGGATGGAAATTGTTGTGATATTTCGTTTTACTTTATTTTGGTATTTAATATTTCGGTTTATTTTGATTGATGTGTGATATACTGATTTTTTATTTTTTATTTTTGCCCCCAGGTGAGCGACTGGGACCGATATGCTGCTGAGGAATATGAATTGTTAGTGGCTGAGGAAGGAGGAGCAGATCACCAAGATGATATGTAAGTCTTAACAAAGAACTGTGTGTTTATTGTTTGTTATTACTTCATCTTGCCTTAAGGACCCTGTGTGTGATTGTGTATGAAAATTGGAGGCTTCTGATTCCTCCTAACTGTACCACGAAACACACTATAGGTGTGTGTGTTTCATGGCAGTAATTGAAGGACTCATTTACCTCCAATTTTCTAACTACATCATAGGGTTCCTTAAGGGGGGGGGGGCAATACACACACACACGCACACACACACATTTTAACATTACTCTTTCACTCACTTGTTGGTGAATTGGAAGGTTTATGATTCCTCCAAACTATTCCAAGCAACAACAGAACACCATTATTTTTGTTCATCTGGTCCTGTTTCCTGGCATACTTTGGAGGAATCAATACACTCCAATATACCACAAGTGTATTATTACCCTTTTAATTCATTCATTACACTTTTTGTTTTTTCAGCCTCATTCTATACATTCAATATTTTTTTTTTATTATCTTTCATATATTTTCAGATTAATTGTTATATATTGTATGTGATGCTTCCTTCATCTTTGTATTATACAATATACCCTTGATATACAATGAATAATAAATACTTGTATCCATCACTCATTTCATTTTACATTCATTGAACAACACCAACAAATGTTTTCCCAGGATTTTGTTATTCATTACTATACACACTAACTAACTCATTTACTGAACCTCTATTAAAAGGATACAATTCTTATGTCATAAATTTATTCATCTTATAACAAGGGAATACTCAACTGAATTTACTTTATTATTTTTCAGGTTATTAAATGCTTATACAAAACAATTCTGATTCAATACAATACTCCAATGATAAATATTTGACTTTTACGAAGCTTAATATGATTTAATGGAGTATAAAATTTTCAACTACACTCTCCTCTCTTTTTATGCGAGTTTAAATTATGCGAATTTGAAATAGTGCGTATCATGAAAAAAAATAAAATAAATGCAATTTACACAAACTCTTAAAATAACACGAACAAGGAGGCTCCATTTTCAAGTTAAAGTACCATTATTTCTTATGGAAATGTACAATTTACTTTATGCAAAATTCACTTTATGCGACACAACCCTTCAGGAACCTAACCTTAAATAAAAAAAGAGGAGTGTGTACTTATTTAGAAAGTGATGAATTTTTTTTATTGTATTGAGAGAAAAAATAATGTGGGCTCTCTTAAAATTTCTCTCTCTCTCTCCCACCCTCTCAACTCTCCCACTCCCTCTCTTTCTCACACTCTCTCTTGGTTCCTTCATATAGGTTCTTCATGGGTGGAGGGAGTTTAGATGCAGGTGGAGGAGAAGTTAGTGTTGGTGGTGGTGGTGGTGGTGTTGGTGTTGGTGTTGGTGTTGGAGAGACCTAAAAAAAAGTGCACTATGCAACTTACAGGATTGTGGAGGAGAGTCTGTGAAGCTGTGGGTGTGTGTGTGTGTTATAACGACAGGCAGGTGGGAAGAATTTACATGTTGGCAACCCACCTACCTACCCACCTACCCACCCTCCCAGGCACATTATTCAGCATGTTAGATTCTTATATATTATTATTGTTTTTGTTATGATCATTACAGTGTGATTGTTATTATAACCATTATTCAGCATGCTAGAATTGTTTTTATTATTGTACCGTTAATAATATAATTATTTATTGAGTTTATTATTGTTATAGTAACTTTTATAGAAAACTTTAATATGTGTGCACATAACCACTCCTTCAGAAAAGCCATAAGGATAACCAATTAACCTTTTGTTGTTACTGGGTGTTAAACACAGGCAGCACAATAACTCCAGGAAATCATTTAATTTAATTATTAAGGATATATTTTATAATGGACAAACTTTATCATCAGTATGTTTAAGTGATAAACTCATCATCAAAACACAAAGAGTTAATTAACATTATATAATTATACAGTTTTTCAGTTCAACCTTGTATTGTATTGTACTGTACTGTATATTTAATATTGACCAATGATATCAACATTTTTGGAAACTATAGATTATGTATTATGTTAAATATTTACTGTTATCCTTGTGGCTATTGAAAATAAACAAAAAAGGATGTGTGGATTATTAAATACAAGTTATTGTTTTTAAGTTGCATTATATTTACACCATACAGTACTGGACTAATTTCCTAGATAACTGCTGTACTATTAAGGTTTTCCAAAGGCTTGTGTTATTATTTATTATGTAGTTTTAATATATAATCATTAGTATTTTTCAGCTAGAGTTTTTATTATTAGTCATTGGTATATTTCAGCTTCAATTTTGTCTTGTTGGTGAATTGGAAGGTGTGTGATTCCTCCAAACTATGCCAAGAAACTGACCACTTTAAGGGGGGGTGGGAGTAGGGGACAAGCTTGGGGGGTTTTGGGGGGGTGCGGGAGTAGGGGACAGGCTTAAGGGGGGGTTGGGGGGGTGCGGGAATAGGGGACAAGCTTTCTACCCCCCCCCCCCCACCACAAGCCTGTCCCCCTACTCCCGCACCCCCCCCCCAACCCCAAACTTGTCCCCCAATTCCCACACCCCCTTAATATTATTTCAATGAGAGATTTGTTTCAGGACATAGTTTGGTGGAGTCAATAACTCAACAATTTACCCTCAATACAATACAATACAATATCCTGTTCACCTGCATCTCTGTATTAAATACTTTATACTTTATTTATTTTTTTCAGTATGTTGTTGTTGTTGTTGTTGTTGTTGTAAGATATATATATTCTGTATTCCTGTATTGTGTGAGCCTTTTTTTATTGATTTATTTATATATTTACTTTTATTTATTTTTTCTTGAGATGCTGTACAGTAGTTGGTTGCTCGATTTCCAAAAGTTGTGTTGTTTGTTTCTACTACTAATAATAATATATTTGTGTTGTGTGTTATATACATTGAGTACAGTATTATAACCCTTGATATACAATGAATATTAAATACTTGTATTCATAACTTACTTCATTATATATTCATTGAACAACATCAACAAATGTTTTCCCAGGATTCTTTTATTCATTACTATACACACTAACTAACTCATTTACTGAACCCTTATTAAAAGGATATATTATGTCATATATTTATTCATTTTATATCATTGGTCTACTGTACTTAATATAGTCATTATTATTGCCATATTTTTGAATATATATACATATTATTTTGACAATCTTTGAGGGTGTGTGTAATCTAGTGTTGGTAAAGGAAACTATTGTGGAATAAATATTTTAGCATTAATGGGCAATATATCATAGTAGTGTGTTAGTGTTGGTAAATCTGGAGCTTCTGATTCCTTCAACAACTACAAACAACAACAACAACAATAGACAACCATTATTTATATATGTTAATCTGGTCCTGTTTATTTCATGGTATATTTTGGTGGAGGAATCAGTAGCACACAAATTCTCCAACAACAAACAACAAGAAAAACAAAATGGTATATGACTTAAATAGACGTAGTGTAGTGTATGTATGTATGTATGTCACTCTTACTCTCTCTTTCTCCTTGACAGGTTTTATCCGGATGAAGATGAACTCTCAATGGGATGTGAGGATGTATTAGATGGTAGAGTGGTTGTTGATGGTAATAATGGTGATGGTAGTAGTGATGGTAGTAATGGTGGTAGTCTTAGTAAACATTCACCACTATCAGCCACTGTTACCAATCTTGCTGCTGATGCCATGGATGTAGATGATGAATATCCAGATTATGCAGATTCTGATGACTATCAATACTGATCAACAAACAAATTATCTACATTCTGATCAACAAACAGATTATCTACATTCTGATGACTATTATCTGGAGTATTGTGTGTGAATTCAGAAGACACACACACACAACAACAACAACAACAATGTCTGTCTGTATGTTTCATATCCACATCCTACTAGCCACTCCAATTCAACCCCTTCCCCCTGCTACTGACACCTTGTTTATTGACCTATTCTATTCCCTGCCCCCCAGTCCTCTGCTCCTCCAACCCCCTCCTCTTCCTCCTTCCCTTGCCACTCCATTTTATCATATTTTTGGTAATCTGGTTTTGACTCCTGGTAAACTTTGGAGGACTATATCAATGTACCAAAAGTGTATAATTATTATCCCCTTAAAGTGACTCGTCGTATATATAGAACTACAATAAACTGTATTGTTTGTACAGAAAACTTACAAGAAAAAGTGTGTGTAACTTGTTTGAGAGGCTGGTATGTATGTGAAACTTTTGTAGCATTCTGAAACTTCTTGTTCTGCTTTGCATTACTTCCTCACCCTTATTCACCTTCAAATGTATACTAGCACATTTGTCATAAGCGAGATTTTCTGGCTTATTTAGGGAGATTTCATTAAGTTTTTCTTTGGTAGCATAAAAATCATGCGTCTTATTGACCACGTAAGTCCCCTCCTCCTCAATGATGGTGCTCAGGTACTGTGCGAGGGATGCATTGCACGATTCCTGTAATGCCCGAGTACTGTCTACTGACAGGTCAAACAGCTGTCGTGCTTTATCTGACAAGCGTCGCTGTTCAGCTAAGTCCTCAGGTAAATTGGATTTGATACCTGTTGAACATCGACGGGGGTCTGTACAAGGAGAAAAACTGAAGTCTGCCACAGATGCCATTATGAAGCTATCCTCTTTATCAGGGACTTTCTTGGGTGTGACACCCTTGAACATGAGAATCTCACTCAAAGCTTGGCTCTGGTAAGGCACTGGACATATAACATTTGTGGTGTATACTGTAGTATGGTGTGGTACCGGTACTACACCATAAATATTCTGACATACATCTTTATAATGTGTGATGGTGTAGGTATACAAGGCAGGCAAGGGGGAGAACGCAGGTCAATTTTTAAGTTTCATGTTATTCCAGATTTTTGTAGTGTAATGATAATTATTATGGTTGTCTGTATAATTTGTTGTATGTGTGATATACTACTTAAGATAGATGATGATATTCACACAATAGATAGAGTTGATGCTCAAAAGGCTTAGGTTAGTATTATTAAACTACAACAGTACTTGGCTTGCTATTATTAAACTTCTTCTTCAGGGAAAAGTTCTCTTTATCGCTCAGTTCCTGTTATTATGTAATTCAAATTTAGCTATAAAGAGTAAAGTTTAATAATAATAACATCCTTAATTCATAGTTTTAGATTGTACTAGACTCCAATTTATATTAATTTGGCAAAAAATGTACCAATTCCCTCATTCACATGTTGGATTTTTTGGTGAATATACAGTACAGTCGACCCTTAATATAAAATGATTAAATTGATCACATATCCTTTTAATAGAGGTTCAGTAAATGACTTGGTTAAAGTGTGTATACTGTAGTATTGAATAACAAAATCCTGGGAAAACATTTGTTGATATTGTTCAATGAATGTAAATTGAAGTAAATGATGAATACAAGTATTTATTAATTCATTGTATATCCAGGGTTATATTGTATTACTGTATTATTGGTGCTTGAGAGGTTGTCTGTGAATATATGAATTATTTATTTAATATTCTCAGTTTTGTTCAGTACATTAGCTCAGTAAATCCAAATATTAATGTGTTTTAAGGGAGTAATAATACTTTTGGTACATTAGGATGACTTTGATTCCCCCATAAAGTATAACAGGAAACAGACCCAAATTAACAAAAATAATATCAGTCTCTAATTGTTGGTTGTAATAGTTTGTAGTTTGTAAGAATGAGTTAGTCCAGATTTACCACCAACACTGTCCTTAACCTCTTAATTGTTGTTTATATAAAATGGAAATGGAATTATTGTACTGGTGGGTCAAACTAAATCATTATTATTATGTGCGTATCATAATATTGTAAACAGTTCTATGTATTTATTGTTCACTGTTTTTCCAAACATACATTGCCTTCAAGACTGTGTGTGTGTGTGTTTGTGTGTGTGTGTTTGTTTGTTAAAGTAAGTTTTTTATAATGTGAATAATAATAATAATAATAATAATAAGACTGCATGTGTTAAGGGTATATAATTATAGTACAGTGTTATTGTTGATGGTAAATCTGGAGCAATCGATTCCTCCAAACTATTCCAAGCAACAACAGGACACCATTATTATATTTATTCATTAGTTGTGTTTCTTGGGTGACATATATGCTTTGGAGGAATCAAAGCACTCCAATATACCTAAAGTGTATTGTTGTCACCTTAGAGTAAGTTTTAAAGGATGTAAATAATAATGAGGCATAATATGATAAACTATTTAAAATATATGCCAATAAATGATGCCAAATAATATTAAGCATAAGAATAATTAGGGTCTCATATAGAACAATAGCTGTGGTGTTGTGAATGGTATTTGTATGGAGTAATTGTACCAATACTACACCATCATATACAAGAACATTCATAGTGTTGGTGATGGTGTGGTATAGGTACAATAACTATATAGAGTCTTTGTAATGGTACCACACCATCATTAACACTATAGATGTTCATATATACAGTACATCCTTAAATCCCATCCTTAATTAAATCTCCTTCTCCTTCTCCAAGTCTCTGTGATGTGTGTGTGTGTGTGTGTGTGTGCTACTGATTACTCTATACTAGGCCACACAACATATATTCCCCCATTACAATAACATTAAGGTTGTGTGTTGTCTGCCTGTTATAGTTTGGAGGTACAGTATCACACACTTTACAAATCACCAACAAGAGAATCTCCCCATAAATTGTTTTTGTATAGCAGCTAAAAGATAAATAAATAGAGGGATCCAATGAGTGTGTAAACAAACAAACAAACAAACAAACTGATGGATTTTCCAGTTTCCTCTGAGCAAATTACCAGATGCAGTATTTATTCCCTTGATATAAGTTGACCAAATTTATCTCCTAATATATCCTTTTAAAATAAATTCAGTAAATGAGTTAGTTAGTGTGTATGGTAATGAATAACAAAAGTCTGGGTAAACATTTGTTGGTGGTTTACAATGAGTGTAAAATGAAGTAAGTTATGAATACAAGGATTTATTATTCATTGTATATCAAGGGTATAATGTACAGTGCTTTGTCTCACATCAATCATTGTGTTTTAGAGTTTGAAATTAGGACATAATTATTTTCAACAACTGTACTATAGAGTGGGTGATTAAAGTTGTGTCCTAAATGTTGGTGAAAACTTGAGGTGACAAACTAAACATATGTTAGGTTACTCTGACCATCAATAAGAGTTTTCAGAATGATTTACAAGTTCCATTTATTCAACAGTCACAACTGTGATATAACTTTTATCACCCACTGTACACACACACACACACACACACACACACACACACACACACACACACACACACACACACCAAGCTTCCAGTGTTGTTGTTGTTGTTGTTGTTGTTGTGTGGAACTGTAAACCAATGTGGAGACAGAAATATGTATATAAATTCTGTTAGATGGAAACTATTCAGTAGTTGTTGTTGTTGTTGTGTTACAGTACTGTACTGTATAGGGATAAATATGGAGACAGAAGTGTATATATATATATATCTTGCTGCTCGATTGGAAATATTCAGTGCTTTAAAAGAAACAAGGAGACAAAAGTGTATATAGAAATCTTGCTTGATTGGAAATATTCTGTGCTTTAAATGAACGAGAAGGAAGTGTGTCCTGCCTGTAGTTCTTGCTAGATTTGAAATATTCAGTGCTTGTTATTATTGTTATGTGGAACTTTTAAAGGAACATAAAGATGCAAATGTATATAATGTGACTTGATGGGAAATATTAAGTGCATGTCATTGTGTGTAACTCTAAAGGAAGGAATATAGAGACGGAAATGTGTATATATAATCCTGCTAGAAATATTCAATGCTTTAAATGAACAAGGAAAAAGAAAGTGTATACTGTACTGTATATAGATCCTGCTAGATGGGAAATATTTAGTGCTTTAATTAAATGAACAAACATAGACTTGAAAGTTTACTGTATATATGATCTCACTAGATGGGAAAATATTCAGTTGCTTTAAATGAACTAACTGCCTTATTAAGAGGAATGGTGACTATGGGAAGTTTGATGCCAAGAAAATGTTATTGACTGATTATTATCTTGGTAAATATTTAGATTACCTCAAAGTTATTGTCTTCCTCAACAAAAGAAATTTAAGTCCTTCCATCAAGTGCCTACATAATTATATCCCAAGCTGTTAATGTTGCCTATTGTAGATAAAGTAAAGCCTGTGTTATGTTATTGTAAAGTTAATTATTATAAAGGGAGTAATACAGTGTTGTAGCAGATGTTGGTAAATCTGGAGCAACTGATTCCTACAAACTATTCCAAAACAACAACAACAACAACAGGACACCATTATTTGTATTAAAATGGTCCTATTTGTTTCATGGTATATATTTTTTTTGAGGAATCAAGGTACTCTAATTTACCACAAGTGTATTATTACTCCCTTTAATTAAAGCCCTGAAACCCATGTGACATAAGAACCATTTAATTTTACTTTTAAATTAAAAAATAATTACTCATTCTTGGTAATGACTTAGTTTTATCGTGTATGATTAGAAGTTTTTATTTCAGTATATTTCATTATTTAAATATTTAGTTTTTGGTCAATGAGTATGACAGTAAAAAATGAGACAGTTTTGGTAATAGGAGAACTATTTAAGTGGGAAGTAAAGTACTGGTGGTAAATCTGGAGTAAATGATTCCTCCAAACCATACTAAGCAACAACAGACCATCTTTATATTTGTACATCTGGTTCTGTTTGTTTCTTGGCATAAGTTGGTGGAATCAAAACACTTCAATGTACCAAAAGTGTAATAATTCCCTCATTAACCTGTTACATTGAGTGTACAGCTCTGGTAGTTGGATTTTAAATGCAGTGTAATAAATAAAGGGTTTTTATACAAGACATTATTTTATAGTGTTAACAATGATGTGGTAATGGTACAATGGTTGTTGTTGTTTATCTATGGAGTCATAATATCAATACCATACCATATTATACACCATAAAATAATGTTATTGAATATGGACTAAAGTTTAATATTATTGACCTTTTCCTTGTGTTAAAAGTGCCATTCTTTCTGCCTGGTGCAGAGGGATAATGACATTTATTTTACAATTAATAACATTAAAATATGTACAGCTTACACTTTGTATGTATGTATTACTGACATACAGTACATCTATACATACTTACTTATTTGTATGCATGTTGCTCTTTCTTAATTAAGGTGATATGTATTCTCTTAATAAAACTGAAGGCTATTAATTCCTCCAAACTATGTTATGAAACATTACTTAAAGTAACATTAAGGTTGTCTGTTTGTTGGTATAATGTTTTGGAGGAATTAATAGTACTACAATGTACCAACAGCAGATGATCCATTAATTATATCATTATTATAATCATTATTGAGCTTTATAGCAGCAAACAGTTTTTTAATAGTCATCAGGAAAGATATTTGGGTAAATGTAAAGTTAAATATCATCTCTAATTTTAAGATAATTATGTTTTCTGATTTCCCAAAATATCAGTTAGTTATTATCTATATCGGGTTCAGAGATGAAATTTTGACCCTACTTAAAGTTTCTATGTTTGAATACAGTTTGCCTTCCATATAAAGTGATTACATTTAATACATCCTCTCAGTACAGGCTAATTTATCACTTAATTTGTATGATAATGAATAACAGAAGCCTGGGAAAACATTGTGTGGTCTTCAATGAATAACTTTGAGTGTAAAATGAAGTACAGTAATTGGTTCATACCAGTATTTATTCATTGTACTGTATACTATATCCAAGGTCTACTCTTAGTACTGTATGTACTCTAAAATCAGAATTTGATGTAGTTTAAAATAACACATACTTTAATTAATTCTAAAAACATTACATAATTTAATGAAGAAAGACTCCTTGGGAAAGTTAATAATAAAGGATACTGTAATTATTTCTGCTGAATATTTAGTGCCATGAATTAGTTATTATTATGATTGAATAATTTTTTCCGTGATGTTATTCTGTATAAAACCTGTGTTATCTAATCTAGTACAGTATTCACTCCATATACAATGATTAAATTGATCACAAATATCATTTTAACACAGGCTCCAGTAAAAAAATCTCTTAGTTAGTGTGTATGGTAATGAATAATAGAAGCCTGAGAAATTATTTGTTGGTGAATTTCAATGAATGTGTACAAGGATTTATTTATTTATTGTATAACCAAGGTCTACAGTGAACCTAGCACTGATGACAATGTAATATTTTTTTTTTTCAGCCGATTGTGTAAATTTATAGTACTGTAATTTTGTTTCCTTTTCATGCCTCTGAGGATTAGGTTGGTAATATTAAACTACTTCGTCGACGAAAAGTTTTCTTTGTCGCAAAATTTGTATTTGTAACATAATGGGAATTGAGTGACGAAGAATATTTTGGTTGCAGAAAAAGTTTAATAATATATACAGTACCTCCCTAAATGCCTGCAAAGATAAGATGTAGACAAACTTGTATGTATAGTATATTATTGGCAACAGTAAACTTGAACAATGATAATGTGCAAAGATTGTAGTCAGCACAAATGTAATAATAAGTTAACTTAAGGGAATAGTATATTTATGGTACATTAGAGTCCCTTAATTCCTCCAAAGTATGCCAGGAAACGGGACCAAGGAGTAAATATAATGGTGTCCTGTTGTTGCTTGGAATAGTTTTGAGGAATGTGTGGCCAGATTTCTGGTGGCCAGGCAATGCAATTCAATGCCCGGCCAAACTGGTAGTACGGCCGGCCATGGTTGTGTCGTGTGAAGGGAACATCACTCCAGATTTGTCACCAATGTTGTACTTCTTCCCCTTAAGGTTATAATAGTCACAACATCAATCCTGTTTTTTTATGTTCCCTCTTAGATGGACAAGAATTATATTACCACCACCACCTTGGTACAGTAAACCCTTGATATAGGATGATTAGATTTATCACATTCTGTAATATATTCCTTTAATACAGGCTTAGTAAATGACTTAGTTAGTGTGTATGGTAATGAATAACAGAAGCCTCCTGAGAAAACAAACATTTGTTGGTGATCTTCAATGAAGTATTGTAGTAATGGATACAAGTATTTATTCATTGTATATCCAGGGTGTACCGTACATCATTAGCATTAAATAAACCACATAGTGTACTGTACAGATGTTGAATATTCCCCCCTTGGCAACCATGTAATTATAGAATGTGTAAAGAAGAAATTGTATGTATTAAATTATTCCTTAACCTGGAATATATTTTAGCAAGAATACTCACTAAGCTGAATAATGAGCTACTTTATGTATGGCTCAGTATGATGACGATTATAAGAGCATTAAAATTTAACACATAATTATATCCTTTTAACACAGGCTCAGTGGATAGCTCAGTGTGTTAATGTGTGTGTGTGTGTATGGTGGTGGTTGTTGTGTCTGGCTGAGTAGCCCAGAGGTCCTGAGGAAGATCTGAACCAGGCTCTCCCACAGTGCCCTCTCTCACAGATTCGGGTAATTTCCTGTATTCACTTTTTCTCATTGACCAACCCAGTACTGGATATGAAAACATAACCATAAGGATTTACACAATTTATTCTTACATAAAAACCCCACCACTTCCACTCCTATAGAAATAGACACACTTCAATACCGTATAGTTATCCACTCCTACCCAATAGACCTACGACATAGTTATCCTTAGTAAAACACTCCCAAAATTACCCTACATTCAATACAGCTTAGCTATAGTAAAGAGTCACCTGAACTCCTACATAGACGCACTTCCTCCAGTATAGTTATAACACTAAAACAGTCATTCCTAATTTACCCCCCAAAATACAATACATTCAAGACAGCCTACCTAAGTAAAGAGTAACCTCCTCTATAGTAATCACAAGGCCTCACCAACAACAACAACCCCATACTACCACAGACAGTCCTGTCCTTAACATTGGTCACCACACAGTACCTTCTTTCTGAACTGTTATGTTATACAGACCTCAAGTCACAGATAGTGGAGTTGTAGTGGCTGGTAGATACAGTCACGATCACGAGCAGATGGTTACTGCCACCTTGGGCTTGGAGGGGTTTTAGGGGGTGCGAGAATAGGGGACAGGATTAAGGGGTGCGGGAGTAGGGGACAGGCTTGTGGTGGGGGTTCGGGAATAGGGGGACAGGCTTGGGGATTTAATTAAGGGGGTGCGGGAGTAGGGGGACATATAAATAATAATAATAATAGCTACTTGGCAACTCTCCCACCGTCAACCCCACCACTCGTCGACGCCTCGCTCGGGCCAAAAAATAAATTACATATGTGTATTTCTCACATGATATCTTTGTAGCCAGTAGTCCTAGACAGCTGGAAATAGTGTAATTGAGTTGACACTCACAGGTGTGTTGTCTTGTATCAAACATATTTTACCACTTATAAGCCACATGGAATCTTACAATGATGGCTGCATGTTACTGCATAAAGTGTGTCATCACTTCCTCAGTTTCAGTTCACTCTGATTTACACAGAAACATTAATTTTACTCATCAGTCCCAGGCAGTAATTTCACAATTATAAAAACTTTTTCCGCACATTGGCTTAACTTAGACTACAGTTTTTTTTTAACTTACACCTAAATTCTCAACAACCAAATAGTCTACATAGTAAACACAATTATAAATTAAATATCTTTAAAACATTATGACATATGCTAAAACATTCATAATACAATCTCTCAACACTCGAGTTATCCTTCAGGCCAACCCTAACTTAGGCACAAATAGGTCCCCCCATGGAGCCAGTTTATCTTTTATAACCCTGTCAATGCTATATATACGTCAGGTTATACATTAATAGTTAATATCACAACACTATAATAGCCTTGGCTTTACAGTTTTTGTGTGTACAGTATTAATATTCTACAGGACATGGGTACGTGTCGCGGTGTGCGAGGCAGGTGATGAAATTCACTTCGTTGATTTGTCAATTTCTGTCGTATATTTTTCTATATGACTTTCTTAACATACATATGAAATGTAGTAGAAAGACTCCTGTCTCTCTGGGTACACCCATATGCTGAACACGCCAGAATTATCTTAAAAAATGGCAAAGAATGTTGGTGAAATTGATGGTCCGACGTGATCAGCTGTTCAATGTTTTGAGTCAATGGGGGGTAGGGAGGACAGCCGACCAATAGAAAACTGGCTTCACCTCTGTGACGTCATGCCGCCTCCTCTTAGATTATACCTCCATGGTCCCTATGTAGACTTCAATATTACCTAAAACCATTTCTATGGATCTGGCAACACTGATATAAGTCAATGTAGAGACTGTATATAAATATTAACATTATTAATAGAAATATAGCATTACATGAGATATAAAAATATGATATTGACATTATAATAATTTCTTCATAATTATATATATATAGAGATATATATTATATTTATTATATATATAGTTTTATAATAAACATTATAACAACAAGAGCTCATTTGACAATTACAAAGATTTGACCAAAATAAACAAAGCAGCAAGTTTAACATTACCAAGCAATTAATATTACCGGTACTTATACTTTGTATTTGAACACTCCAATGACATACAAACAGGTAGGAGGAGTGTATGTATGTATAATTACCAATAATGATGGTTGTATACGAGCAACCGCTCTTCTAAAACTAGGTAATGATTTTAATACATAATAATGTCCTGTTCATGACCTTTTCAATGGTACAAATATAAATGGGGGGTCGAAACGTGAGTTATGCGTACCTTTATTATGGGAGGCTCTGGTCCTAATAGGAGTCGTCACTCGGTGCTATCCGCCATGTTTGTTTACATTTCGGACTTATAGAACATGAGCGCGTGGTGCATACATGAAATTTTATATTGTGATGAAACCAATAATAATTTTAATACATAATAATGTCCTGTTGATGACCTTTTCAATGGTACAAATATAAATGACTAGCTAATGAGATCACTGTTTAGAAGCCCAGCCATGTTTCTTCCCGTACATTATCAAATGTAAAGGTTAGGTCCCGGTAGTCTGCCCCGGTTAGGTCCCGGTAGTCTGCCCTAGTCTAGGTTAGGTTAGGTCAGGTCAGGTCAGGTCAGGTTAATTTTTAAAAGTTGGCTCGGATTACGCGTTTTTCCCGCACCCAAAACCCCCGGTTGCCAACGCCTCCCCCAAGATTGTTGGGTAAGGGATTGGGCATAACAAGTGATTTCCCCAATCTAAAAACGACTCTAAATGCTATAAAACAGCTATATAAAGTGATCAAGGAAAAAATATATATAAAAAATTGGAACAGAGCGCATCCGCTCATGTTCTATAAGTCCGAAATGTAAACAAACATGGCGGATAGCACCGAGTGACGACTCCTATTAGGACCAGAGCCTCCCATAATAAAGGTACGCATAACTCACGTTTCGACCCCCCATTTATATTTGTACCATTGAAAAGGTCATGAACAGGACATTATTATGTATTAAAATCATTACCTAGTTTTAGAAGAGCGGTTGCGCGTAATTTACCATAATGATAGGCAACAACAGATCTCCCATTATTTTTTAGTAACATAGAGATGATTATATTGTTTGTTTCCTGGTATAGTTTGGAGGAATCAGAAGCCCTCCAATTTAGCTAAAATAAAATATCCCCTTAATTATTTATATAGACATCAGTGAGTATAATATACCATAAACATTTTCGGTATAATACGAGGATGCGCTCTTATAATACTAACGTTAGGCCCCCCTAACGGGAACCGCCTTGCCGAGGTGGGGGGGCTTGTGTGTGTCTGTGACCTAACGAGCTAGACTAGAGGGGGCTCCGGCCCCTGCTCTGTCCCGATATCAGGGAGAGAGGGTTTCCCATGCTAGAAAGGTCACCAGTGAAAGACCAGACTAAATAGTTCCCATCTTTCAGTTCTTCAACTATCCCTCTTTTCATTTTATTTCCTTCCTGCTTGCTGTCACACCTCTCTATCACCTTTTTCTGGCGCTATAGGACCATGATGTTGCGGCGCCTAATACCCATCAATCAATTATAATACTAGGTACTAATTTTAATACATAATAAGGTTATATACGAGCAACCGCCCTTCTAAAACTAGGTAATAATTTTAATACATAATAATGTCCTGTTCATGACCTTTTCAATGGTACAAATATAAATGAGCGGTCGTGAGCGAAACGTGAGTTATGCTTACCTTAATTATGGGAGGTTGGTCCTAATAGGAGTCGTCACTCGGTGCTATCCGCCATGTTTGTTTACATTTCGGACTTAGAACATGAACGTGCGGTGCATACATGAAATTTTATATTGTGACGAAACCAATTCCGAGCACCAACTTAAACCTTCATGACGGTATTGTATATATAATTAACTAATATGTTTGCATATTGACATTAACCTAAATTAGAAGGATTGCTTATACTGTATACTTTAACCCCCTGAAGTCTGCCCCGGTTAGGTCCCGGGAGTCTGCCCTGGTTAGGTCCCGGTAGTCTGCCCTGGTTAGGTCCCGCTAGTCTGCCCCGGTTAGGTCCCGGGAGTCTGCCCCGGTTAGGTCCCTATAGTCTGCCCCAGTCTAGGTTAGGTCAGGTCAGGTCAGGTTAATTTTTTTAAGTTGGCTCGAATTACGCGTTTTTCCCGCACCCAAAACCCCCGGTTGCCAACGCCTCCCCCAAGATTGTTGGGTAATAAGGGATATGGGCATAACAAGTGATTTCTCCCATCTAAAAACAACTCTAAATGCTATAAAACAGCTATATAAAGTGATCTAGGAAAAAATAAAAAATAAATTGAAACAGAGGGCATCCTCGTATTTTTCCACATTTTCTCTTCCACAGTTCATATTTTTTTTACTTATTTACTATATCTATTCACTTAGGTCTATTCAGTATAAATTCCCCTTTTCTCAATTTTCATTATTTTTACATTTACAGTATATAGGTACTATATATATTTTATTTTGTTACATTAGAATACACAGTTCTTGACCAAAACCAAACCAAAACCTTAACCAAAAAAATGAAACTATTGACACATATGCATACTTGCACATAGATAGATATTTGATAAAACACAAATTGTGGATCACTCTTGCTGTTTTGGCAAGGTTAGCTAGAATGCACTGAAAAAAAAATGAAAATGAAAAAATAAAATAGCAAAAATGAAAAAGAAATACATACAGTACAGTAGATATAATGAATAATGCAGTGTGTTGGCTGCCCTGTATAATAATAATTAATTACAGAAGGTGGTTGCCTACTGTTTATATCTCCCTCCCTCCCTCCTACAGGCATCTCCGGGCAGAGGGGAAGGCGTGGCAGGAAGAAGGGCGATGGTGGGAGGCCTGGGAGGAACGGGGTCAGTCTGTGGGCCGTCAACTCCACCCAATACAAGGACACCATGAGCGTCTTGGTCGAACCTTCTATATTGGGTGAGGAAGGGAAGGATTTATAACACGAGCCATTTTTCCATTAGTTTTATCTTGTCCTTCCATTATACATGTATTTCCTTTCATAATGATATACAGTATATATGTGAGGAGGGATGATAGCTATGTAGGAAGAGACTGCAACCCCCAAAACAAAAACCCCCCAAGCCTGTCCCCCTATTCCTACACCCCTTTAAATGTGTGACATTTGAACGGGGGGGGGGGGGTTTGCAGGAGTAGGGGGACAGGCTTGGGGGGTTTGGGGGGTGCAGGAATAGAGGGACAGGCTTTCTACCCACCCCAAGCCTGTCCCCATATTCCCGCACCCCCCCCAAGCCTGTCCCCTACTCCCACCCACCCTTAATTAAATGTCTCAATTACCGCTAAACTAAGAAAAAAAAAGATCACATCAATATAGTATTTTCTTTTCAGAAGTAATAAAGCTTGCATATGCCAAATGTTCGGGTAAAAAATTCCGGACACCCTGTATGTTTACAGATACAGTAGGTTGAAATTTGTGTATATTTATAAAATGAACTAGTCACTGATATTATATAGAAGTTAGACTAAATAGAGTTGTGGAGGAAGACATACTCTCCCCACCAGTCCATATCAATAACTTTTCTCCATAAAAAAAAACACAAGTGGAAAAAATGTGTGTTTACAATAATGGCACGTGTGTTTGTTGCGTTGGGGAGACTTACAACGTTGTGACTGCCTAGGTTGTTGTAAGGAAGGGAAGGGAGGGAGCTGTGCTGGGATGGGACTAAGAACTTGTTAGGAGTCCAACCATGGCCGACATCACTCTGGATTGGTTTTTGTATACATACCTTGCTAAATATTTCACATTTTGTTTGTGGGAGTGACTAAGGGTTAAAGAATGCTTGACTACTGTAGTACTGTACCACATAGACTTATCAGCAGAATTTCTGAAATGATGGGTTACTGACTATTTGTTTTGAAGGAATAATGACAAATATATACAGTATATATATATATTTTTTATGTTAACCTTCAAAACTACTTTTCTCTGGGTAAGAGGTGTGAATGTTTGAACACTATTATTGAATATTTTATATACTATAATTTATACATTGTCAGATGGTAACCAGCTATAATCTGGATTACTAAAGAATAGTGGTTTCATGGCAGCTGTGACTCTTGACTTAACATTTTACAGTCAACCACATGGTCTTACCAGAATGAAATTGTAGTTGAAAGTTTTTTTCTGTATGCAGTGTTTGTGTATTTTTTTTCTCTGCATATTCTCCTCCATCAATAAATACCTCTCCTTTGTCATCAACATCTTTCATTATTCTTGTTTACTATTAGTATGATATTTCTTTTACAGATTATGAAACATTAATGTACCGTAATGAATCATTCAATCATTAGCAGATTTTATTTTTGTTTTTCTTGTTTTAGTTGTGTTCCTTATAGGTTGTTATCTTGTTGCTCCACAGAACCTCTTGCACCTGATGTGTGTAAGAATGTGTGTCAGGCGCTGGTGCTGGTAATGCTCACATATGCTCTCTAATCTCCCACATGATGATCCACATACAAGTAAGTCCTTCCTTCGTAGAATATGGCTTGAGCATTGTGGTAATTTGAATGAAACTATATACAATATTGAATATAAATTAATGTTTTCATGTAATATAAGTGTATTGTAATAAACTGTGATTCCCTTCCCCAAGGACCCCGATGAGAAGGTCGCTCTGGAAGCAATGTGAATTTGGGCTCTCACTGGCAGAGCATCTCTCAAGCCACACCAGCTCAAGCTCATTCCAATCCTGGTGCCCTGAGGAATGAAGTACTCAAACATTGACATCATTTGGCTAAAGGTTGGTATTAACATATTAAGTGATT